>BKCP01002225.1:136900-150398 GCA_008636005.1 Striga asiatica
AAGCAATAGCTTTAGGCAGACAATTCGCAATTGCATCTTATATTTATGTCTTTGGACAATAGATATGCTTAATTAAGACGGTAACAAATTGCATAAAAAGGGACCAATTCAGTAAAGAGAATAAATTAATTTATTGTGCCATGAATCACGTTATATTATTACATTCGCAATCACACAAATTTTGGTATAAGACACCATTCATTTTTAGCAAAAATTATATACTTATGTTATAAATAACAAATTTTCATTTAATTATGTTGTTTCTTTAAAGTAAAATAATGTTTTAGTTTGAAAGTATACCTATAACACTTATAGAAAAACACGTAATTGCATAACCAACCTGTCTAACACTAAATTAACTTACGGTTGAAAAAACATATAATTATCTAACGTTTAAGTAAAAACTATAAATGACAAATAAATTAATTAAATAATATTAGAATAAATAATTCAAACTACTCAAACACATTGAATTACGTTAATTGGTACCTGTTCCCAAGACGTGCATGCAAATCAATAACCAACTGCTCCTCCGCGTCGTTAAGAAGCCCCCTCTTCAAGTCCGGCCGGAGATAATTGGTCCACCGCAGGCGGCAGCTCTTCCCGCACCGCCTCAGCCCGGCCAGCTTAGGCACCGCCCGCCAGCAGCATTGCCCGTTGCTCACTATAAAATTTATCAGCTTCTTGTCTTCCTCCGCCGTCCACGGCCCCTTCTTCACCCCTAGTTTGTCGCAACAAGGTTGTCTTCCCATTATCTTTAATTAAAATAAAAACTATTTCCTCAACACAAATTATAAGATTAATTGTGTAGGGATATTATATTATAAGATATATATATATATATATATATATATATATATATGTATGTATAATGTATGTGTGTATTTATGAAATGTTTTTGGTAGCTAGCTGTGATGAACTCAAAAGTGCCACCTTTACCTTACCAACCTACATATATATACTAAAGCACAAGGGCCAATTTAGCTTTATTTTTATTTTATTTTTTTCTTAGCTAATTTTGTTGTCCATAAGTTATGTGCGTGAAATAAAATGTTGTCTCTATGGGGGTGTGTGTGCGTGTACGTGTGTGTTTTCTGGGGCCCACCATTGGTTTTTTGGAAAGGTACATGTGAGCTACAAAAGCCAAAAGGACCTGTTCTCTTGTGTTAATCATAGACTCATAGTCCATAAGGTGGAGAGCTAAAGCCAGTGAATGATACAAATAGGCATAAAATAAAATTGATTTTTAAATGAAATATAGAAGAGAAAAAATGATGTAATAAATGGTATGTAGGAGAATTTTATTTTTACGATGAATAATGATTGTGCCCTTTAAATTACTGTTTTGCCATGGGTTGGGAATACTGTGAATGCAATCTTACTCAACCATGGCATCACTTATTTCGTCATGGCCACGTCTACGTATGCCCTGTTTGTGGAATAGAAATAACAAAGCTTTTATTTATACATATGTTTCTAATTAATGTGATTATGTGGCTAACAATTAATTAAGTCTGCGCAAAATCTTATCAAAAACGTTTAATAAAAGCCATAATCGACTATCATATATATATTCAGCAAAAAAAAAAAAGACTATCATATATTCATATATATATGTACATATTTCTTTTGCACTTTTAATTGCTAAAATGTTATACTAAATTAGGAAATATTGTCATTAAGGTTTTAATGACTTGGTAATTAATTAGCCTCTGTGTTTTTCCGGAGTTCAGTTAATTTAGATGTAAATTTGTGAAAATACTCTTGGAGTAGAAGATCCAATGATCTATTTGTAAGATGTTCTGTTGACAGCGGTAAGTAACAAATTATGACCAGCAAAACTTTTTTGTAGTATTTTTTACTCAAATTCAGATTGCTCCATAGGCGTATTTTGAAATTTAAGGAAATCAGAGGTAGATAGCCCTTTGGTGTTTTAACTGGGTATTAATTATTTCATACAATTGACGTTTTGTATTTGGAAAGTATTACATTAATACTTTAATTTATGTGGTAATTAAGCATCCGTATCCAATTTAAATAGTACAAAACAAAACAAAGAAAAGTAGGTGGTCAGTCCGCCTAAACATCAATACATATTTTTTTTTTCAGACAAGTATATATAATTAAATATTAGGAAAATGTTACAAGTATATAATATATGTACATAGAGATGTACATAATACTCATATGGAGGTTCCACTCAATGTGAATGTTATGTACACCCCTATGTATTATGTACCTATAACATTTTTCTAAATATTATATCCCCTTACATAGAAATGTAGAGTTTTTTTCAATTGAATGTATTATTTTATACTTTATAATTTTGTATATGATGTTTCTGCATTCTATATGTGATTTGGAATAGTTCATGTAAATTCGCAATTTTACCTCACATTAATGGTGAAGTGCTTTACAATAATTTATTAGAACCGAGGGAAGAGGGTGATGGTCAATCCGCTTAAACATCAATACATATTTTTTAGACAAATATATATAATTAAATATTATATCTCCTTATATAGAAATATAGANATGAAGTATGTAGGTGCATTTGGGAAGATATAATTGTACATCTCTCCAAATTATAAATGACTTGTTGCATTTTGTTTATACATCATGAATTACTTTTTATTTATTTTTATCTTTATGGATTGACACTATTTATCTCATTTTGCTTAAATTTGAACTTGATATATAATTATAAATTACTTAATATGACTTATAATAAGAAGAAAAAAATTAAAATCTTTCTTATTTATGCTAATTAATTCACTTTCATAGTTAAATTGATTCCAAATTTTTTATTTAATTAACAATTCGCATAAATATGTATGTTTCCACATGAATCACTTTAAATTTGATCCCAAAATTTTTAGTTAATTAATATTTCACATAAATATACAAGTTTCCACGTGACTCAGTTTATTCTAACGGAAATTTCTACGATCAAAAGCAGTTGGAAGTATAGTCGTTGAAATCATCAAATTCCATCTAAAATTCCAATGAAAAATACATTTTAATGGAATATTTTCATTGGAATTTCAGTTGGTATCATTCTAATTGAAGCTATACCATTGGAATATACGTGTGGAATTTCTATTGAAATATATTAGCAGATTTTTCATTAGAATATAATATTTTTTTTGTAGATCACTACTATAATTTTTTTCTTCTTAATTATATGCAAGAGATCGACCGCATTAATGGGTAAATATTTTGGTACGTATGCGTGCATGAAATTTTGTCTCCTTATTCGAGTACGTAACTAGCATTTCTAGATTATTCCACTGCAATTAACCATATATTTTGTAAGGTTATCCAATTTCCGAGAGAATTGGTCGTGTCCTACAAACTGGATACATATTTCGTGTGAACACATTGACATTGTTAAAAAATTTAGCACAAACCTTACAAGTTATGAGCCATTTCAGGATTTCTTTATAATTTATCTTCACCTGCAAATCTACGTGTCTTTCTTAATTCAAATTACTTGAATATCAACAAGTTGTGTCAATTATCCGTTTCAATACATAGTGAAATAGTTTAATAATATTTGGAGCAATAAGTTGCCTATTTTTTGACTTAAGGAGTCTACCTAGTGAGATGTGCATCATTCTACTTCTACTCGAGAGTCCACATTTTTCAAACTTCTTGATACTTAATTATTAATTTTTATTATTACGTGATTGTTGTAAGATTGACCAACAATTGAATTTTCAAATAAGATCCCATCTAGTGAAGGTAGAAAACAGAATTTAGTGTTATTGCACTTATTACAATAAATATTATTTGTTCACACTTCACAATAAGTATTATTTGTCCACCTAATGTTATATTAACACACTCAGGTAAGTACAAGAAAATTCATACCTATTTTTCACATCGAATATTTTATCGTTAGATCAATACAAAAAGTAACTAAATTTGTGTGATATAACAGATCAGCTAGTTATCTGCTCGTGGATATGCCTATGAAAAACTTTGTTCTAGATTGTTCTATTTTGATTTGCTACTCATGGTCATGACTCAATAATATGGAAGTTCATAAATGTGATCTCTATAATAACAGAGTTGTTTGAAAAATATTAAAAACAAAAACAAAATGAACACTAGAAATGGCACCACCTCATTTGATCAGGCTCGCACCCTTCATTTTTAGAGTTTCTACAATGAAATTCCACTAGTATTACAGTTTCAACAGTGCCAACAATTTTAACTCATTCTCTCTATAATTCCTCTTTAAAAAGAACATTCCTAGCATTTTTTTTTTTTTTTTTTTTTTTAGTCTATTGATTCATTAAATGGCTTCTACAAATTACATTTAATGCATCACTCATGCATTATTTATGTGTATATATTAATTATTGATTAATAAAATTAATTAAATAACATTTTCGAATTAATGGAAACAATCATTACTAATATTACATTAAAACCATAATTTGATATAATGATAACAAATTAAAAATGTTTCCTTTATGCATCATTTGTTAGTCACTAAAATATTGATACTTCATGGACTACAAAATTGTACATACATGCATGTACATACTTTCCCCATAAGGAAAGATAAAGTAGATATGCTGAATCTTTGCTTATAATGTGTATTATATAGATTTTTCTGTCCCCTTCACAAAATACAGACGGTATGCCTGCAATCTCTTAAATCTTAAGGGCTAATCGCTGATCCGCCACGTATTGTTGCTGTTCTATTGTCCTAGTTAATCAACATAATTAAGTTTAATTAATAAGGTAGTTGTTAGTTAAAAGGGTTTATTTAGGTGAAAAATGTTAATTAAGGTGTGTGGGCTAGGCACGTATTACAATTGGGTGGACGTATATTAGATAAATTATTCTATTCATACATTTAAGTTAAAAAGATATATCATTAACTTTTGTTAAATATGACAATCATCAAGATTTTGTTTAGGTGTTAGCTGATAGAGGATATAAATGAATGTATATCAGCGGATATCCAATTATAACAACTGATTTGATTAGCGAGTTGTGAATGAGAGTTTGATAATTCTTATATTGTAGTGTTATTTTGTGAATTCTCTCTATCCAAAATGTTAATATATTGATTTTTTTTTTTTAATTTAACATTTTGGACCGAAAGAACTAATCAAATTAAATTCTTACCAAACAAACTAGTTAGCGGATTCGATGTACTAAAATTCTACATGAAGTTCAATTCGTTAAATTAACATCAAAATAAAGGTCCTAAACTAATCCATAATCTAAATAAAGTTCAATTCGGTACTTTAACATCAATACATTTTTTGTCACCTTAATTCTGAGACAGAGAACAAGGATCATCTTAATCACGTGTTTGGTTGAGAATTCATAATCAAAACAGTGACCATGGTCCAAATTACTTCCCTTCACATTTCAACTTTCTACAAAAATCATCTTACTGTACAGTTTTTTCCTTTATAGCGTTTCTAATTATGACTTATACAACTTAATTGTTAAAGTGGAATTAAGATCACCAGTGTATATATATGATGATTAAGGACTAATAATGATTATAGTTTGAGTTGAAAATTCAAAAAGCTTGGGCATCGGTTATAATGTGTTTAAGGTTGTCGTTGATGATGGGAAGGTATGTAGTGCTCGGAAAATTCTTCGTCAAAAACATGATATGTAATGAAATACTTTTACTCCCTTTCTTGTCATTAATGTTTATGGTATCAGTTTTATGATGCTTAATGTATATTAGTTTCATAGATATATTGTAATTATATTTATATTTGATAGTATTTACACTAGTTTCACAATTAGCGTTTCTGAGTAAAATTAAAGGTTTGATGAGTGATTAGAGATTTTATTAGTTAAAATCTCTAATTTAAATATTTAACAAACAAATGTTTTTGTTGTAATTTAAATATTTGGTAAACATATGATTTTCTTATCTTGCTGGGTCCAAAAAGTTCGGTTGTTATTTGAGAAGAAGTGATTGACCGTTAGTACTTTTCATAAACATTAAAAGAAAAAAAATGAAGTTCATATATATATACAAATTTTAGAAGATTTTTATTATTTGTATTTTTCCAATCTATAATTGTTTATGCTCCTAAGTATGATATATTATTCATTAATTTATAAATAAATTATAAAATTATTTTGTAGAGTAACTCATTAAATTTAATAATAGTTAAAATAATTTTAAATTAAGAACTATTTAATACTCAACCCATTTAAAATAATAACTAATTTTTGTCTATGTAAATGTTACTCTATAATTTTTATTTTTTTTTAAAACACCATCGATATCTATTTTGTTAGCCGAATGATAATATAGTTTAATAATTTACAAGAATATCCTTCAACTATTAATTTGTTACCGAACAACAACACACGATAATCAGGTATTCGTCAACCAAATCCTTAACCTTCGAAACCATATTTAGGTGTTAACTTGAGGTAAAATGAAAAACTAAAATAGTTGTATGCATTAAGAGAAACGACTTTTGGTTAATCCCATTCATAAGAAAAGTCTTAATCTCCACTCTTAGTTGCAAAGGCAATTAATTAAGGCAAAATTGCTCCATTATTGGCTGGGTGAGCACAATGAACAACACAACTTAAAGGGACCCTCTAGCTAAATATATAAATGGATTTTCAAGAAATATATTATTTGCATCTTGTGGTATTAAAACTTCATGTATTAAGCACAAGGAAAAAATAATACAAATCATTAGTTAAAGGCCTAATGCTGACATAATAGGCGCATAATAGCATCGTCATCGATATAAAGTACGAAAAATTATTTAGAGTGATCATAATTATGAATGAGAAATGATGGAAAAAAAATCCATATTGAAGTCCCTATCTACCGAACTCCAAAATTTTCAATGTGTAATTTCTTTAAATCCATCAACGACATTATAGCATAAGCAATCCGTTGTCGGCCCACTTAGGACCATAAATGAGAGTTGGAAGTACTTAATTAGAAGTCGAGATAATCAACTCCATAATTAGTGCACTAATGGCAAGAGGAGAATGAAAATGATTTTTTGACCCTTTTTTACTACTTCGATTTGATGATATGGTGTTTCCTTAGTACCTTACTAGTGCAGAGCTCGTGCGATGCACGTGGTGCACAATTTTAAGGCTATTTATCCAGGCTTATAATTATATATATGAATAAAGAAAAATGTATGAGATATATATAGTACGTGACCCGTGCGAGACACGGAATATATTTATTTGGGGAATATTATATTAAGATGCAATATTAAATAGAAGTTTTATGATACGTAGGAAAATTGTACAATAAGATATATTTGACAAAGAAACAATCATATATTATTAAAGACCTCCTTGTACACAACATTATGAATTTGATTATTGGACAACTCGTCATTCTCACAAACTAAATATGTACAAACAAGCAATAATAAAAAAATAATTTGTTTTTAAAACATAAATAATGTAAGTATCTAAATATATACACGTTCTCTAGAAGAAATAAGGTAAATTCTAAATTTTTAAAAATAAAATAAAAAAAATAAAAAATATACGTTTCATATTTCAAAATAAAAAAAAAAGTAAAAATAATTTGGCTTACAGTTTTATTGTGCAGAACCAACTCGAGATAGGATTTGTACGTGCTGCCCCAGTCTTGTAAAAACATTCTTACAATTAAAACTTTAAGCATATGTCTATTAGACCTATTAACTTGCTTGATTAAGCAAAATCCTTGATTCATTGTTTTGAATGAAAGAGTGATTGGGAATATTTTTTTCGCAGGAGGTTAAAAGTGAGGAAGACGATGACTCAATATTTTGAGATTTATAATTTATAATTAGTAGAGTAGAATCAATATCTGTTAAGATTTTTAAGAAAAAATCTTGATATACGGAAATCACATTATATGTAGAGGAACAAATCAGATCATATTTTCCATACAATTAGATAAGATTTTTTGTACAAAGATAAGAAGGAATTTTAAATCTACACAAACTATAAATATTAAATGTATTGATTTACGTAAATCGATATAGACAACCAAACCCTTCATCAATTTAGGTTTGACATCTGATTTATTTTTGGTAAAATCATGATTTTATCATCCGATCAAATCTTCCTCTTTTTTGTTTTATGTACATTTTTTTGTACCGATTTTATGAGAAAAAATAATTAAATAAAAATTAATTGATAGAAATAGAATGCATTAATTACCTTTGACTTTTCTTCCTACTAATTCTAGTAAATGGGATAACCTCTTTATATAAGTATAGATACATTATATATTAAATTAATTTTAATTAGTTTTTGGAAGATTTATACCAGTATATATTAAATTATTTTCAATAGATTTATACCAGTATATATTAAATTATTTTCGGCGGATTTATAACAGATACTACGTGTATTGTACGGATATTAGTGTATTGTATGGATTTGGATTCCATAAAAGAAGATTTGCATCAATCATATACAATGAAATAAATCCCTCCACAGAAAAGGGGGAAAAGTTGAGTCCAAATTGTGAAAAAATTAATGCAGTTGCGTGAACGAAAGATTTATTACATATTATCTGTTGCAGTTAATGCTCGCTATTTATTAGGCCGAAATTAATGCAATGACGTGTAACAAAAACAACTCATATGGAATGATTTTATAATAATTAATTCGGTGTAATTAATGAGGCGTGTGAAAAGGACATAAAACTTGCCGTTTTTGGAAATAATTAATGCAAACCAGACTTTGACCATAAATTAACCTACTAATTTTGATAAATGTTAATTCTTATTATATATATATAGATGTCACAATACATTAAGCTGAACTAAAATTACAATTAATTGATGATTGAAAAATGTGACAATTTTTTGAACCAAATCATTATCCTTTGANATAATCAATGAATGATGTGTTTGATAATATTTCTTATATAATATGTACTACAATTAAAAAAAATAAATTCAATTACACTCGATCACAAATAGAAGAGTAATGTTATAGTTCAAGTGTAAATGCATTATTTTTTAATTTTTTGATAATGCATTTATACTGATACGAGAGAGACAAGATATAATTTGGGAGAAAAATCATCTCAATCGGATGATACAACTCCCTATTAACAAAGAATATATACACAAAATTAGGGCTACAGATAACCAAGGCTAATGCGGTAAATACACAAATATACACAATACCACCCCCCCTCAAGTTGGAGCATGCGGATTCCGAATGTCCAACTTGCCAAGAAATAAATCAAATTCACGCTTCCCAAGCGCCTTGGTAAAGATGTCAGCGAGTTGTTCCCCAGAAGGAACATGACTGGTAGAAATGAGACTCTGTATTACAGCATCACGAACAAAGTGGCAATCCACCTCTATGTGCTTGGTGCGCTCATGAAAAACTGGATTCACCGCAATATGCAGTGCAGACTGACTGTCACAGTGTAAACGCATAGGCTGAGAGTGAGCGACACCAAGAGTAGACAACAGACCCCGTAACCACTTCAGCTCGCACAATGTAGTAGCCATTGCCCGATATTCAGCCTCAGTAGAAGAGCGAGTGACAATAGGTTGTTTCTTGGTTCGCCAAGAAACATGAGACTGACCCACTTGAATAAACCAACCCGAAAGAGAGCGCCGAGTGAGAGGGCAAGATGCCCAATCCGAATCACACCATGCATAGAATTGAAGATCGCAGTCAGTACGAAGATGAATACCCTGACCAGGAGAGCCTTTCAAATATCGAACTACACGCAGAGCAGAGTCCCAGTGAGCCAGACGCGGTTGATGCATAAATTGAGAGAGCATATGCACCGAGTAAGACAACTCAGGTCGAGTCACTGCCAGATAGATAAGACGTCCGACTAAACGATTTCGCTCGGGATCAGACAATAGATCACCCTCAGCAAGAGGGAGCTGATGATTCTGCTCTAATGTAAAATCAGCTGGTTTGCTCCCTAGTAATCCGACCTCAGTTATAATGTCAAGAGCATACTTCCGCTGACAGAGAAAGAAGCCAGAAGAATTTCGGGCAACCTCGATACCCAGGAAATACTTCAGCAACCCAAGATCCTTCATTTGAAAACAACGACTCAAGTAAGTCTTGAAGGCTGTAATGAATGTGGTATCATTCCCAGAAACAATCAGATCATCAACATAGACCAGGACCTGCAGATGGACAGAACTACGATGCAGTGTAAAAAGAGAGTAGTCGTGATAAGACTGACAAAAACCATACAGCTTCAAAGCCGTAGACAACTTGGCAAACCAGCAGCGGGGAGCCTACTTCATGCATAGAGGGAACGACGAAGACGACAAACCTGTCCATCAACACCAAAGCGAAAACCAGGTGGAAACTTCATATAAACCTCCTCGGACAAATCACCATGAAGAAAAGCATTGTGAACATCCATCTGGTGAACTTCCCAATGCTTAGCAGTGGCCACAACCAAGAATAATCGGACTGTCACCATCGAGGATCAGTCACGACATCCGTAAAAGTGCGAGGCATCAGTAGCGGAGGCGACAACAGCAAAAAAAGCTGGAGAGAATGAATCACAAGAAACATAATGTGCTATGGGATAAGGCGTACCGGAGGATGGAGACGATTGGGGAGAAGCAGTAGGGGGTACAGTCGAAGGGCGGACAATGTCAACCACAAAATCCTTCAACCGAGTAGAAGGAACCTTAGTCCGATGACCACGACCCAATCGCTCCACTGGAAGAGTGGGAGGGGTAATTGTAATAGAACCTGTCGTCAAACGTGTCCATGTCAGTAGCAGAAGACCCAGTATCAAGAGAAACATGAGGCCAAGAGACAACCGAAAGATCCTCATCATCATCCGAAATAGAAGAAACCGGCACAACAAGAGGCGGTGGCAAAGAATCTGGCTCAGACGAGTCTGATTGATATGGGAAATATGTCTCAGGAAATTCCACGTCACGAGAGACAAAGAAAAAATGAAGATCCAAATCATACAAACTCCACCCCTTTTTGCCAAAAGGGTAACCGACAAATAGACAACGACGACTACGAGCAGCAAGCTTGTCACTATTACGATCTTGATTATGAGCATAACAAAGGCAACCAAAAACCCGCAAATGAGACAAGGAAGGAGCCGAACCATAAAGAATCTCATATGGTGTTTTACCATGTAAAACCGAGAAAAAAGTCCGATTTATCAAATAGACCGCAGTCAAAACACAATGACCCCAAAAAGGAAGAGGCAGATGAGCCTGAAAACGCAAAGCACGAGCTACATTGAGAATATGTTGATGTTTGCATTCCACACGCCCATTCTGCTGAGGGGTGCCTACGCAAGAAGTCTCATGCAAAATCCCTTGACGACGAAAATAAGAGGCCAAATACATGAACTCACTTCCATTATCACTACGAACAACACGCACCAATTTATCAAATTGTCGCTTAATCATAGAAAAAAAATTCAGCAATGTGGAAGCAACCTCTGTCTTATCATTCAATAGATAGACTCATGTCCCACGAGAACAATCATCCACAATAGTCAGAAAATATTGTGCACCACAGAAGGACGGAACACGAGACGGACCCCACAAATCACAATGAATCAAATGAAAAGTCTCATGACTAATAGTCTGACTGAGAGGAAAACTACGACGATGTTGTTTAGCATGAAAACAGGCATCACACGATTTATGAAAATTACGAGAACTATATTCAATAATAGGAACCTGGGATAATATTTGAGCAGATGGATGACCCAAACGTTGATGCCACACATCGGGAGAAACCTTTCGAACACAAGAAGCTGCTGTAGAAACCGTCCCTTGAAAGAAGTAGAGACCCCCCAACTGCTCACCCGCGCCAATCACCTTCTGCAAAGTACAATCCTGAATGACGCAGAATTTGTTTGTAAACTGAGCGGTGCAGTCGGAGCGATCCAGCAATTGATATAATGAAATCAAGCTGCACCGAAGGCTGAGAACATATAAAACATCATAAAGAGTGATACGAGATCCCAAATAAACAGTCCCAGCCTTGCTAGTCATAGTCAAAGAACCATTAGGCAATTGAACAGGATGTGCGGGAATGTTCCGAACATCGGAAATAAACTCCAGGAACCCTGTCATATGATGAGTTGCCCCACAGTCGTACATCCAATCAAATAAACCACGCGTACTAAACAAGGGATTATTTTGTTTAGCGGAATTAACCAAAAACACAAAGTCAGCCAATTGTTCATTGGTTAAACCGCCAAATGCAAGACGATCAGAATCACTCATAACTCCACTAGGAGCAGAAGGACCAATAGAATCGACAATAAACGAATCACCGATACCACTGGAGAATGCCGCATTCGTACGAGCACCACGACAGTGGCCACCATCAGAATTACAACCGCGGCCACCACTGGTGCCGAAATCATACGTCGAGGACGTAACCATAAAGGATTTTTTTTTTTAATTCGCACTAGCAGTGTTGTACAAAGGCACAAATATCAAGTGCAATAAGCCCAAAAAAGAATGGGCGGATCATGCGATTTGCACTTTTTTTTTCTTTTTTTTTTTTCAGAATTCAAGCAGCAACTTGAACAATGAAAAACGAAATTGACCTACTAAATTAACCAAACCGAGTGCAATTAAGGACGAAGCAACATCATTTTTTTTTAAATAAAATCAGGGATTAATGCAATCATACATGAAGCACTGGTCGTGGAAGATGACCGAGATTCAATTGGGCATGACTGAACACGAGCAGCGGCGTAAAGGCAATCAGATTTGTATGAAAAAATTTGTGATTTGAAAAAGAACAAAATTAGGCTATGATGTCATGATACGAGAGAGACAAGATATAATTTGGGGGAAAGATCATCTCAATCGGATGATACAATTCTCTATTAATCAACAATATATACACAAAATTAGGGCTACGGATACCCGAAGGCTAATACGATAAATACACAAATATACACAATAATATACACTTGAGTTATAACTCAAATTGTCATCCAAGTTGGCTAATAGCATTACTCCAAATAGAAATATGACGGCCAAATTTGAACAGACATTGTCTAACCTAACAGTGGGTATATACAATTCATGCAATCCCTAGCAAACTTGTAACTTCAATTTTTTCCTCCATTTTCGGTTACAAAATTTATCATTAATGTTTTTTACTTTTCACATTAATACATCCTATTGAGTGTAATCATGTATATTTCTATTATATTATATAATAATTAATGCTAATACCAACTAATAATAATTCACAATAAATATAAATTGCATAATTATAAACAATTGTTTCAAGTTATTTATTTTAACATAAATATTATCTTTTTCTTTTGTATCTCATGAAAAAATTTCTTTAAAAACAATTAGTAAATTGTTTTAATAGCATAGTCAAATAACTTTAGAATCTTATAAACAATTGTTTTTGTAATAATAATAATAATAATAATAATAATAATAATAATAATAATAATAATAATAATAATAATAATAATAATNNCNNCNNCNNCNNTNNCNNCNNTNNTNNTNNTNNT
>BKCP01002225.1:150542-162273 GCA_008636005.1 Striga asiatica
GATACTGATCGTTTGGTTTAAATTTCGACCGGATAATATAACCCAACAAGCTATAGCTCAAAAAAGGGCCAACCATGGCCACACATCTCCGCCTCAACCTCGCCGTTATGCCGAGCACCACCTCCAAATCAACGGCGAAGCCGAGATACCAGACAGTTAAAATTCGCTGCATAGGATGGGTAAGCGTACGGACGCGCGGCAAAATGTTCGGTCTTTTACTCATTTAACAGTGGCTTGTGTGTGCATGTGTATGTATGTATGATTTTTGCTGAAATTCGGTTTGATGCGTGAAGGAAGGACCCAGAGGGCATCCTGGGAGCACCAAAAGCCGGGCACATAGCGAGGCTCGAGTTCAAGAAGCGCCTCGAGAAGGACGCCGATGCACGAGAAGCTTTCGAGCGCCAGGTGCGCGAGGAGAAGGAGCGCAGGAAAGCCCTTCGCGAGGTGGGGACTTGTGATAACTTCTATTTTAGTGATAAATTTTATGAATTATAGTCATGCTGGAGTGAATTGCAGTTGTGATTGTTCAGTTTTCTTGCCCGGGTTGTTGTTCTGTTTCTATGGAACTCTCAGTTGTGGCATTTGTGTTGCTGCGTATCTTGGAGGGATATTCATCTACTGTTTCTTTTTTTTTTCTTTTTCCTTTCCTGTAATTCGATGTTAGTCTCGGGTGATACCGGATTCTAAGGAGGGATTGGTCGAGTATTTGTTAGATACAGAGGCTCAGGAGATTGAGTTCGAGATTGCAAGATTAAGGCCTCGGTCAGTTTCTTCATTTTATGCGTTTTTATGCGTGTTTTATCGCTAGTATAATTTACGGAATCTTTTTTCATGTGATATTTTTTTTTTCCTTTTCCTTGAATGTTATAAGCTGCTAAGTCACTCGAGATTAGTGGGTTGCTTTATTTCAAGTCTATTGAATGAAATGATTCTTGTATGTTATCACTAACAAAGTTCTAGCAGGCTGATAAAACTGTTCAGTGTGGTTCCCAATCTTTCTCTTTTATATCTAGTCCTTTTAGGCTGTCCCGTCCAAGAAACATAAAGATCAACCATGTATTTTGTATGAGATAGACATTATAAATTGAAACTTAAATAGACAAATGTTCAACCTGATGTTGCAATTCTGCTATCCCAGTTCTATTTGTACTTAATTTATTGAGCTTTTGTGGCTCTCGCTATTTTTAAGAGGATAATTTTCATTACGCTCAAACCTTGGTTTGGAGCTTTCCAAAGGTCATGTTGAATTCTCCAACAGACTTAGTTTCTTTTTCTGGGCTATGCTTCCTTTTCTTTGAGAAATTTCTGCGGCTTATCAATTTCTTAGCTTGGTTGCTAAATATAGTGATATGTTTGTGTAACATTTCCTTCGCATGTCCTTTCTTAATTGCAGCATATATTTTTTCTGAAATCTTCTACGTGTTGTGAGTGTGCCAAGGGTAATGCAGTGGGCAGGATGGTTGTGAAAACAAAACAATGTGTTTGTTAAAAGGGTTGTGGTTATGATAAAATGTTGATAATCGAGTGTAATGGTTTTGTTATTTGGAACGGTGCCTTAAATGACCATAACATTTCCTGGCCACTTATAAAACTGCCTATCTAACAGCAAAGTCATTCCAAAATAACTAGTACAAATCTCTTCTGCAGAATTAATTTGTTACCTAATAGAATCACATGATAAGGGACACCTAAAATGCTCATCACTGCAACACTTTAATTTAGCAGAATTGAAACTACTCTAGCTGTTAATATCAGCCTCGTGTATTACAATAGCTGTCATACTGTTACAATCAGTTAAAGATCAATATCATATTTTGAGAATTATTATTATTATTATTATTATTATTATTATTTTTCAAAACATGGTATCCCAATGCAGATTGAATGAGGATTTTTTCTCTCATCTGAAGATTGAGCTAGGAAAACTAAGGTTTGCTGTATCCAAGACCCAGGTTCGTCATTATATTCTCAACATGTGTTTTCCCACCTGATGAACGACCACATATCACTAAAAGCATGTGAAAATGATTGATGTCTATAGGATATGGAAGACAGAGTAATCGAGCTGGAAACTCTGGAAAAAGCACTGCAGGAAGGAATAGGTCGGTGAATATAGTAAATAATTATGCAAAAGTAGTGTTTGACTATTTGGCCAACCTTTTACTTTATTGTTCTCTTGCAGAAGCATATGATAAGATGCAATCCGACCTTGTAACAGCAAGAAAAAGCTTGATGAAGCTTTTAACATCAGATGACATCAAGGCAACTGTATGCTACTTCATTATCATTACTAATATTACTATAATCTATATTGTTGGTGCTATCTTCTTTAAGCCTTTTGTTTACTGGTGGATTCTTTGTATACAATGCAGCTCTTAGACATGGTTGAGCAGAATGAGCTGAATAGATCGTTGTTGACTCTTCTCGATGAAAATATTGCTAATGCGTATCAGGGAAATCAGGTGAGACGAATCATTAACTGAAATTCCATCTCTTACAGTCGAGTTGATCTTGGTTTTGTTCGGTCCAAATGAGGTAGTACTAATCAATCAAGTCACGAGTTCCAAAAACTAAGTGATGACTCAAGTTAGATTTGTATCGGGAGAATTTTAATAAGGTTCCTCATGCCTTGGAGCTTGGTATATAGTTGAAAACATAACATTCTTATCTTACTAAGGTTTTCTTTTGTTCATTTTTTTTCCCTTGAAAAAAAAAATGACATGGGGGAATTCAGGTCTTTGGTGGTTTCAAATTATCCAACTCAATATAAGAAGCTTATTTCGCTGGAGTTGTATGTGAATCTATGGCGTCAACCCCCAGTACATAAATAACCTTATGAAATTCTTTAACATATAAAAAAGAGGAAAGGATTCTCTTTGAAACTATTTATTATGTTGTTAAAAAATCTGTGGGTATGACATTTATTTCTGGTGAATTTTGGAACATGTTTGAGCTCGACTTTTTTATGCAGACGCAGGCTGCAGAATATATGGAAAAGATTCGTGGAGCCATGCTCAAGTATATAACTGTTTGATTTGATTCGACTGTTGGTACATATGTACAACTCTTTCATTCTTCTCGTAGAATTTTCAATATTCTCAATTTTGCAAGTGGCATTTACCTTCTTCACTGACTATGTATGCTATAAGTGATATTCAATTCGAGAAACATAACATAATTGAGCCTACTTTACATGTGATATTCATTTCAAGAAACAAAACAATTGAGCCTACTTTTATGTTTTATTTCGTGCCTAAGTTGGGATGCTTTAAAAACAGAATTTCACTTATGAAATGCACGTTTTAATATATTATGAAAATTTATTGAAAAAGTGCTAGTTTATAAGGTATATTTTACCCTACAAGTGCAAACTGGGTTTCTTACAGTTGTATGTGTGTGTTATTCATTGTGAAAAAACCTGAAAAGACTAAGGTAGAAATTTGTGATGGTTTCAGTCCATCAAAAGTGCAATGGGTCAAAAATCTGAAAAGACTAAGGTTTTTAAGTTGAAGCATGTCCCTGAAAACAGAAGATTAATCAAGTATTATATCCACTTGACAAAATTAGTTTTTTAGCAACTCTTGACTAGAAGTCTAGAACAAGCAACTTGAACCAGGCTCACTATTCAGCCATGGATCTGTTCATGATTAAAGAGAAGTTAATTACAATCTCTAGACACCAAAAAGAAAAAGAAACAAAAAATACTCCCTCTCATTTTTATTATATGTCGTTTTGAGAAGCAACACGTTAATTAAGAATTTTTTTTCTTGTCAATATTAACTCTATTTAATGGATGTTATGGGAAACAATGGAGATGAGATATAGAGAGACACTGTGTATTAGATGGAGGATTAAAAATAAAAAAATATAAACAAAATATCTAAAACGACATTTATTTAATCAATGATCAATTCAATCAGAACGACAAATAATAAAAATATGAGAGAGTACTTCTATTTGTTTAATTTAACTCGTGCGTGGTTCTTGGTAGATGCAACAGATACGTCTCGCTGTCAGAAATTGAAGCCGGACAAATATTATTGTATAATTAAGTTGATGGATCATGCTATATTAACATAATGGTTAAAATAAAATTAATGTAATTTCATACATCACATCAACTTTAAAAACAATAATTATACTTAAACATTATTTATATCACTTATTAGTCATTATACCAAAAAAATTATGTTAAAGTAACATTATTCTTTAAACGTGTTAGAATGGTGGCAACAATCTGAACTCATTAACTAATCACACTGCACAAGCCGTCATAAATAAAAGGGTTGATAAATTGCTCGAACAATTTGACAACTAATCACTCATTAAATGTTAGATATCTCCCTATAGGAGTTTCAATAGTAGGATCACAAATATTCATACACACTCCTATGATGTGTTTATCTTATGATTAAAACCCTGTAGGTAAAATTCACTGGTTACAAGATATAGTGAAATCCACCAATTTCAAGATACAGAATAATAGAAAATAGTTTGAAATTGCATAATGACTAGGCTAATGTCATAACTTTTGGCACTGAGCCAGTGGATACTCGCATCTTCTGTCTTATAAATCACATCATGCAAAAGATAACGAAATTTTTGTGCATATTTTATGCAAACAATTCCTCATTCACATTTACGCAGTTGCTTATGAGTTTCAGGTAAAATTATCAAGTACTGCAGTAACAAAACAATCACATCAGAAAAAAATTATCAAACGGGAGAATGTCGACAAACACACATTTCCAGACTGAGTTTTGAAAAGAAAGATGAAAACGAAGAAAAATTGCCTATCGCATCTGAACAATTCCTGCACTGATGAGTTTCTGTATTTTGTTCATGACAAGAGGATTCTTGGTGTGTTCTTGTGCAGCTTTTGGGTTCTCCTGTAAGTCAACCAGCACCTATAGGGAAAATATTCGGCATTGTAATTAATCAACGGAGGAATTCAGTTTAGTACTCATGCCTTACGCATATCGTTCATAAACCGAACATGAATCTAAAGAATACCTGTCTCATTACTGGATCTGTAAGGATGTTCTGAATCTCAGGATCCTGCATTGCTTTGGCCTGAAATTATCGAGCGATTTATACAAATTAGATATTGCTAGCTAACCACTGTGTAATTAATGTGTGTTTGTACACACATATAAGTATATGTTAATATATATCAAACCTGTCTCTCTTTCAACTCCTCAGGGCTCAAATCTCCACGACTGGCCTTGTTTATCTGTTCTACACACCTGGACAAGAACAGAAGGAAAACGAAAAAGATATAATGAACAATAAAGAATAAAATAATTAAAAATAAAAAAGAAGAAGAGAGAATTAGTACTAGGTGTTACCTTCTAACACCATCTAACAATTCCTGGTTGTGAGAATCATGCTTCAATCCCTCCTGGTATGTCTCCAATGCTTTCTCGTACTCTTTCATGAAAAATTGTACAGCACCTTTTCTGGTATAACCTTTAGAGAATGTTGGATCAAGTTCGATGCATTTTTCAGCATCTTTGAGTCCCTCGGGCATGGCCCCAAGTTTTGTGTAACACGCAGCCCTATTGCTATATGCCTGCATATTCAAACATTTCAAAGACCAGGAAAAAAAATGAAAAAACAAAAGAAAGAGAAATAATGTCTCTACTCTATACGTATATAGGCGAGCAGTTTTAGGTCTCAAATACCTTATGATCTTTCGGGTTCCTCTTAATTGCTTCTGTGTAGTGCTTGATAGCCTCAGGGTACTTCTGCTCTTTGAAATACTGGTTACCTACAATTCATAACCGAACAAGGTGTTAATAATATTTGTGAACATAAATTCAGATAAAAAGGATCTAGAGAAATGAAGGGAGAAATGAAAGACATCTATACCTTTCTCACGCTCCGCATCTGCTATTTGTGGATCAAAGTACTCCAATTGTTCGAGATCTTTCTTTGCCTTCTCAGCATCATTGAGTTTTTTCAGTGTGTCCGGGTTGCGATGCTCAGTAAGAGCTTTCTGGAAAGTCTCAATGGCAGGTTCATAATCCTTTGAACACTTCGCCATCTTGACTAGGGCAGATCCCTTTCTTGTCAAGGCCCTGGCTATCATCTTGAAATCTGCCCTCAATTCTCTACCCCTTTCTACAGCCTTGTCGCAATCTTTGATGCAGTCCTCATACTGAAATAACAAAAATGAGTTTCAATAATATAACATTTTTATTATTATTCACTTTCATTGTGGCAATTACATCACAGTGGCAAGAGCGACATATTCTTTGTTATTGTGTTGCGTAAAGGTGGAAAAACACTCTTATATCATGCACTGATCACTCATCTTATATTTGACTATTCATAACATTTTGCGTTTAGGACGACATGGGATCATCAAATATAACAGAAGATTAAATTTCCAGGCATCAATAGTGTTCTGATTTTTAATTCCTCTAAGAACAAACATCATGTCTGAAAGAAGAATTTAAGCATTGTGATGAGGCATCAATTTATTTTTTTTTTTTTCTCATTCCGCTAAACAAAAGGATCATATACCTAGAAGGAGATTTTGAGTGAATTCGTAAAAAGAAGGGTAAAGAGAGATGATTGAAATCAAATGACAAATGTAACACAAAAGATATTAGTTTCATTCGTACCATGATAGTATCAAATTCCACCATTCAAGATTAAAAAGCAAAAGAAAATAAACACAGAGAGAACATTTATGCAGCTTTTACTTACACGTAAGGGCCTGTTTTTCTTTTTCTTCACTTTATGCATAGATTTTGTAGTTAATCAATTGTGGTTTATCCATTTTGATAAGTGTGCGATTATTAGCATCATCTTAACATTTCATCATGACATGCTCAACTGGTATCCTTTTACCATTTGAAAAGGCATTTACAGAGCCCAAACCTATTTCACCAAATAAATTATAATTTCACCTGCAACTAATGTGTCACATTCTGGTAAGATAAAATGACAAAGTGCAGCGGTATAGTTGTCACCAGAAGATGAAAAATGAACTATTCTTAAAACAAATACAACCCACCTACAGTACCAGGCCAAATGTTTAATCAAAAACCTGTCACCACTAGACCGAACCACCAAATCATCTAAGTGGAATAACACAGGTAATGGCTGGTCTATTCCAAATTACTCAATAATACATTCACTGAGGACTTCAGCAAACAAATCAGAACAATTTGGCATATGCAAAGAATGTGGACTGAAGGCCACAGGGGAAGGCTAAACATCAAATAGCAATGCTACTGCACATTATGATCCATAAATGTGAGAGGCACTCGCCATAAACTGCTTGAAATTGAAAGGTCACACAATCTAATATGATCCTATAGCAGACAATAATGCAACACATGACTGCTACCTTAAGAATAAAGTAAGTACCCAAAAAATTAATAAAGACATCTCTCCAATGTCACTGCAAAGTAATCTCACTGATCTACCAAGCTTGATCCAATACAAATAGCAAAGCTTTCTAAAAACAGCTTTACTGGAATCTGCACGGCAAATTCGGTGGATAGATCTAACAGGGAAATCACAATGTTGTATCGGGCAACTATAGATTCTTATAATGCCACTAGTAAACTAGCAAACATCCCACAATGTCACACAACTCGACTCGTAGTGCATGATGAACTGATAATACAACAAAAAACTATAAACATGAAATGAAAAAATGCATCAACAGCAAAAATACTCTAGCTAAGCAAGAACTTGAAGTACCTTTCCCATCTCCAGGTAAACTGCAGCCCGATTAGTGATGAAAGAAATATCCTCGTCGTCCAACTCAATTGCCTTCGAATAGTGCTCAATGGCGGTATCAAAATCCTTCTTCTTATACGCGGCATTCCCAGACTCCTTTTCTTTTAATGCCTGCGCTTTCCTCTCCTTCTTCTCCCTCTCCTCAGAAGCCTCCATAGGCTCGGGCTCGGGCTCTTTTTCCGGCCTCTTATCCTCCTTCATGGGCTCAGCCTCCGCTGCTGCAGGTCTCTTCCTCTCTGGAGACCCACCACTGGATGCTGTGGGCATCTCCACATCCTGCTCAGAGTCCCTCGTCTGGAACTTCAAATTCAGCAGCACCCCCAATGCCTGCATAACCCTCGGATCTTGCAAATAGAGGTTCAAATTATTGGGGTTCTTCTGAATATCCTGCAGCATCTTCACAAAATCCGGCTGCTGGAGAAGCCCCCGGGTGCTGGGGTCACTCGCCAGCTTGACCCACATCTCCGGCCCGAACGCCTCCCCGAACGGGTTCCCGTCCGGCCCTCCTCGAGGCTGCCTGGAGCTCCGCGCCGTGGCGGCCTCCGCATCTGCGAGCCCGGACTTGAGGGCGTCATTGTTTGGGTCGATCTCGAGGCCCTTCTTGTAGGCGGAGACGGCCTCTCCATATTTGTGGAGGCCCATATGGGCCGCGCCCAGGCGCGAGTAGCCCTTGCCCCAGTCGGGCTTGAGCTCCACGGTCTTCTGCGCATCGGAAAGGGCCTCGGAAAATTTGCTGAGGGAAGCGTAGGCCGCAGATCGATTGGAGTAGAGGACGTGGTTGGTGGGTGCTAAGACGATCGCGTCTGTGAAGTGGCGGACGGCGTCGTCGTAATTGCCGGCCGAGAATGCGGCGTTGCCTTTGGCCTTGGCTTCGTCGGCCATTGTCTCAACGGATGCTACGTATTAGTTTAGAAAGCAGGGATTAGGGGAAAACAGGAAACTTACAGATGAGTGACAAGGAAGGTGAATGTTAAAGGTAGATTGAGAAAATTGGGTGCGTGAAGGGCCGAGAGAGTTCTTGGAGTCCACGAGAAATATAAAGAGAGTATCAAAAGGGTATTCTCGAATGTTCGACTAGTACAAAAGAAAACCTAGAGCGTTTATAGAAATTTTTGGTTCTGTTTGGATTAATAGGAGGAGATGGAGCTCAACGGTAAGGTAAGAAAAAAATAAAATAAAATAAAAAATAAAAGAAAAAAGTAGTGATTCTTAGGAAATAATAAGAGGGTATTCTCGAATGTTAAAAACTTGANAAAAAAAAAAAAAATGATTTATAAGAGCATTTTTAGGAATTATAAATTTTTAAAATATTGTAAAAGTATTCAAATGACTAAATCAAAATTTATAGACTTTTCAATTATAACATATTAACCCTTCTTGTCAAATTCTCAACAACTAACTCATTTTTTAAGGTTTTCATTATTTTGAAAAAATAAAAATACATACAAGAAACTTGTTTGAATTCATATGCATAAATGTATATATTTTATATGGGATAACCACACCAGGTCGACTGAATTAGAGAGGCAACCAACCCGAACCAACTTGATCAGCGGGTCGAAGGAAATAAGGGGATTACTCATGTTGAAAGATCTTCTGGCCGAAGAAAGCACTGAACGCCAAGAGGTCGAAGGTTATGGGAAGAGGCACCTGGTCGAATGATCGACCAGATGGACAGGACAACAACATTCACTATCGATGACCTACCAGCTCGAGGAATTGAGGCCAAGTCCACTATCAGACCACCTAATGAAGAGAGCTTAGAGATAAGGTGGAATCTTAGGGGAATTAAACCCCTTACATGAGTAAGACAACATGACGCTACCACAGTGGCCCACGCCTCATAATAGTCTCTAACAGTCAGGATGGCTCTAACAGCTCTGATAATCGAGACAGCTCACACGCTCGCTAACGGGGAGCTTACGCGCCCAACTTGGGCTCTTCTCCCTATCTCCCTATAAAAGGGAGTGATGTATATCTAAAACACATTACATTCTCTATTATATTACAGAGAGAGCTCCCTCTCTCTGCATTTCATCTTCTACATTTAATCTTTAAGTATCGGAGGCTTTTCACCGAGACCGCCTTCTGTGTAAGAGTTCTGCAAGTTCGAGGACGTTCAACCGGCAACCAGCTCGAGATCCAGGCTTTCTAGCTCCATCTAGCCAGTCGGAGGTCTTTTTGATACCAATACTAGTACCTACTAAATGGGTACATGAAAAAATTGATACTTTTCTAAGAAAAATAATAAAATATTTATATTTTTATTGGTAAGAACTAAAAAAGTGGTATTATTAACATGAAACCGTGTTCTACACTTGATGTTAAAAATAATAATCTTAATTATATTTATTAAATTATATATGTCCAAAACAAACGTTATCTACAATACCATAAATTTGACTTTGATTCTTGTAATTTTCTTAAAAGCCCTATTGTATTGTAATAATTGATTTCTCATATATTAATTCTTAAAGGCCCTATTGTATTGTAATAATTTGACTTTGATTTTTTTTAAAAAAAATATTAATTTTTAAGTATTTTAAATTTACAATATTTGATGATTTAAAATATAAATTAATATATAGAAATGTGATATTTTAAAAATTTATGAAATATATAGTTTTGAATTTTTAATTATGATATTTATTTGTAATTATATTTACATCATCATAATAGCGTTCAAACTTTTTATTATTACTTTTCAAACTTTGTGACCGGTTGTCGGTCTCGTCCTCCTCATCCTCTGGTTGCGTCAACCCTCGCGTGTTCGACCTAGATTTGCCCCTTCCCGGTGAACGCCAGCCTGGTCGATTCAGCCTTTGATTCATGGCGTGAAACATCTTCTTGAGTCGAGCCATCGCCTGATTGTGGTGGTGTTGACCTTCGTCAATGCGTGATTCTATGCGTGATTGCCCTTCGCTTAGACCTCCGATACGATCTTCCAAGCTGTCAATCGTCTCATCAATAGCATCAAACCTCTCGCGATTTGTCATGATGGAAGTTTTTTTTTTTTAATTTAGAAACCAAAATTAAAATCAAGGAAGAAAAGGGGATTCACGATCGGCTCTCTTAATGAAAGCACCAATGATGGTGATCGTGATCCCGACAACTAGATTTATCTCAAACGGACAGGCAATAGGCCTTCCCTCGTTGATGATACATTGCACAATCGACACGCCTAGGCCTTCTTTTACACAAGTGCGTATTAATACTTTAAAAAATACTAACACACGAAAGGTTTGATTAAAAGATCGAATTTTTATTATGAACTAAATTATTCAAATTGAAGTAACAACGCGAGTATTTAAAGGCAAAGTTAAGACTAGTAATAAAGAGATAAGAATCCCTAACCTATGGAAAGATAATAATACTAGGATCCTAAAGGTACCAAACTTATGAAAATACCTAACAATCTAGGAAAATAAGAGAATAAATATTTAATCTAGAATCAGCAGCAATCTTCTAGATCATTCTCGTAGCTTGCGGCTCATGGCCTAGCGTGCGTTATCCAAGTTGGCCCGATCTACTCGGCTTGCGCTCATCCTCGTCATCGCTAGCATGGCGCGACATCTTCGGATCGCGTTTGCCTGCATCATCTCCCGCGTGCACCTCCTCGTGCGTTCCGCCTGCGACGTTCGATCCGCCCACGCTCGACCCTGCGAGTGTCAACCTCAGCCCTGCGAGCATCGACCTCGACCCTGCGAGCGTCGACTGTTCGACCCGTTCGCACGACCCGCTCGACACCGTAAACCGAGTTTCGACCTGCTCAAGCTCAACCTCGCGAGTCTCGACCAGTCGAGCTACCTGCTCAACTCCACATCTAAAAAGACTTCTAGACATTTTCAATGCCACGTAGAATTTTTTTGTGCCATGTGGTAATCAAATAGACCAATCCACATATTATGGGAAGTGCTATAAACTCTTCAAGTTATTCCAGTACTAAGTTTTCAACTCTCCAACAAACAAAAAG
>BKCP01002225.1:162292-173445 GCA_008636005.1 Striga asiatica
AATCAAAGATAATGCACACAAATAGTTGGATCCACATAATATATGAATGTATAATTTTCGCTGAAGTTGATGTTAGATAGACCTAACTGTTTGTCAATCATACGATTATGCATAATTCAAGATTTAAACGTCATACTTTAAAATGAACATAAACAAATATTTAATATTTCATAATATAGATATGATATTTATTAAAAAGTATGTGACGAATTGACACACATAACAATTGGTATCAAGCAAGAAATTATGTTTCAGTTATTTGTATGATGAGACGAGTATGAAAATATTTTATTTTTATTTGGTCAGATAATTATTTTTTTTATTAAACTGTGAAGTGTGAACCCATAAAAAAATAAATCAGTTTTTTCATTAACATGTGACTTCAAACATAAAATACATCATTTGCATTTCATTTTACTCTTTCTCAATAATCTCAATAACAAAATAAAAAATAAAAAATAATCTGATAAAAAATATTTATTCACTCATATACCAACCACTATCAATCCACATTTTATGATTTTATACTATATCAATTTTTACTTATTTTATATCATTCACAACATTAAATTTATTCCACTTTTCTAAAAACATTCTTTTTTTCTTTTTTCAACGATATTTTTTTTAATGTTAATTATATCAACTTGACTAGTACGAATCACATGCGATGCACGAGTAAGAGATATTCATTAACATTTATAAATTAAAAATATAGAATCAATACATAATATAATTTACCTATATTAATTTACTGAAAACGCTATAAGAAATTTAAATTGTGTAAAACTACATGAAACATGCCAACTTAAGTACACAACATGTACGGTGCAAGTAACTGTTAACATAATAAATTACGTTATATTTATTCCAAAATAAATATCATTTAAAAATTTATTAAGAAATTTGATTTGTCTATAATGTGATTCCATAAAATAATTATTTTGATAGAATTTTATCATATATTTAAAAATTTATAGGTATAATTATAACATTTATATTATTAAATCAACTAAAATGATTTTTCTTTTATAAATTGTCCAAATAGAAAAATTTAAGCAGTACATTGAGTAATTTATAAAATATAAATAATTGACTACTCCATTTACGTCCAAGTTAATATTGACGAGTAAACTATGAATAATTATTTATTTGACTTTTAAATTTGGAACCCAAATTTGGACTAAACAATAAATTCTCTAATATATTTCATATATTACATTGTAAGTTTCTAGATTTGTTGTCGGTTACCTTATCGTTTAAATTTATCAACAAATTCTCTAGAATTAAATTACAATTTTTAAATTTTATTAACCAATATTGGTTCAAAGATCTTTATGATTTTCAAGAGGAATACATACCAATTTTTCGAATTATCATCAATATCTTATGGAAAGTTATTATGGAAATATGCACAAATTTGAGAATCATATCAGCTTGATTTTATAACAAATCAACCTAAAATGCGATTTTCCTACCCGTACCAAATAAAATTTATACCACTTATTATGTTTTAAAATTTTCAAATACACTTATATCCATACCTAATAAAAACTCATACCATTTAAATTCGGATATTTCATACCAAAATAAAATTGCCCACTTTATACCATAAATTCGAAAATTATTAATAACAACACATTTCCTATCAAAAATAAAAATTGCCATCAGATACCTTAAATAAAATTTTCCATTTTATACCAAAATCATATTTATTAATTTTGCTAACTTTATACTATAAATTGATTAATTAATTTACAGAAACGATATTTTGGAAAATTTTCCAAAAAGATTACGAAGTTTAGTAATTTTAAAATTTTTAGGTGATATTTTAGTTTTTTTTTTTAAATAAATACAAATAGTTTTATATATAAGTATAGATAACCGAAATTATAAAACATGATTTCAAACTACTTTTGCAATACTTAATCACTTGAATTACTTTAAATATGGAAGCCAATGCATTTTCAATTAACTGTTGAAGGTTACGGTTAATGGTCTAAGAGCATCTCCAATGCTTTAATGTTGTTGTAGAATAAATGTTGTCAAATATCAATAAATTAAATGGATTGTGCACCATGTAAGAAAAATATTAAGCTTACAACTATGAAAATAAAAAATTCTCTCCAATGCACAATATAGTCTAACTACAATATTATATACTTACCATATATTAAAAATTTTAAAAATAAAAATAAACTTAATTAAATAATTAGATAGCTTAGAATTGGTAAGCATATTTATCTCTTTTTTTCATTGGTTAGCTAGAGTGTAGAGGAGAATGTGGATGAACCACATTCTTTTCTACATTGTAGACATTAATTATGTCCACATCATCACAACATTTGTGATCATATTCTACATTGAAGATGAAAAAATGGTGAATTTATTAAATGTGTTGATGTGGAATGTAATTTACCACAACAACATTTGTCCATTGGAGATGCTCTAAATACAAATAGATGAACTTTTGAAAATCTAAATGCACACCAAATTGCACGATTGACCAAAGTAAATTAGGAAAAGAATAAAGAGGGATGGATAGGTAGATATGGCCACGGGTCAACCGGCCCGCCGACCCGGCACGGACCCGGTCCGGTCAAACCCGTTGACCACGGGTCCGGGCCCGGCTCGGATTTTCAACTGGGCCGGTTCAGGGTCGTCTTTTTTTCGACACCGACCCGCCGGGCCGGGCCGGGTCCGGTTCGGCACGGGAAAAATCAATTGTTTTTGAATTTTTCTATTTTTTTTCTTTTTCTTTTTAATTTTTTCGGGTCAGACCCGGGTCGGGCCGGTCATGGTCCCGGCACGGGTTTAGGGCGTGCCAGTTCAGGGCCGACAAAACCCAACCCTTCGGCCCGCCGGGCCGGGCCGGGCCCTGAATCGGCCCGCCATTTGGCCATGTCTATGCATAGGGATTCACTTAACTTTAGGATGTGGCTTAATTTTAGGACTTTATTATTTAAAATTATTGACTTTAACTATATTTAATATTTTAGGAAAATAAATAGATAAAATTTATTTATTAAGTAACTAAATATTTTTTGACGGGAAATAATTACTATTTTAAAAATAATCAAATCTTATATATATATATATTCCCTCAAGTTGTGGCGGAAACCATTGGCGGATCCATTAAAGGACCAGTGTGGGCCTAGGTCCACTCAGAATTTTTTAAATGGTACATAGAATTATATATAAATTAACCAATGAGGATTTAATTTACATTATGCACGTTCATTTGGGAAGATATAAATGTACATCTCTCTCTAAATTATAAAACGACTTGTTGCATTTTGTTTATCTGTCATGAATTACTTTTTATTTATTTTTGTTTTTAGGAATTGACACTATTTATCTCCTTTTGCTTAAATTTGAACTTGATATATAATTTTTAATTACTTAATATGACTTATATTAACAAGAAAAAAAAATAAAATCTTTCTTATTTATGCTAATGAATGCACTTACATAGTTAAAATGATTCCAAAATTTATATTAAATTAATAATTCACATAAATTTGTAAGTTTCCACATGACTCACTTTAAATTTGATCCCAAAATTTTTAGTTAATTAATATTTCACATAAATATACAAGTTTCCATGAAACTAACTTTAAATTATATTTATGCTAATAGTTAATCTACTTTTTTTAAAAATTAAAGATAATAAAAGGAAAAACATTGATTGGATATATGATTTTTTTTCTTTTCTTCTCATTCTCAAAATTTATCTTATTGGAACAAAGAAAATAATTAAAAAAAACATAAAAATACTATTTATTTCATTCCATCTTTTTATCTACAAGTAACACAATTAAAATATAATAAACTCATATTATGTTATACATTCTAGTAACAATATTATTAATTCACTAACGTATTTTCATTTGTTGATCATTACATTTTATCTCGTATATATTCACAATTTTAAATTTATCTCACTTTTCTTATCTCTATTTTCAGATGAGACAAGATTTTGAAAAAAATAAAAAATATTATATACAATTTCAACCTATAATTTCATTTTATAATTCGCATCGTTAGTTATAAAAATAAATTAGGGCTCCACTCATGCAAATTTCTAGATCGTGCCGGAAACACATCAATAAATATTGTGATGAATGAGACTTGCAAGTTGCAATATTTGTAGTGTTAGGCATTACATAATTATCCAACAAAAGACAAACAGCCTATAACGTCTGTTGACAATGAACTTTTTTTTTGAAAAAAAAAAAAAAAATATTGCGTTTGACAACGAAGTTGATATTAGGCAAGGGAAAATCAAGAAAATGACAAGATTAGATGCATAGAATTCAAGTATTCAATACGCTACACTAGTGAAAAACGTAAACTCGTATATCATTGTCCAATTAGACACGTTTTTTGATTTCAGGATTAATCGAAATCGTACTCAATCTTTTCTTTTATTTCTTTATATTCTCAATTTAAAAATAAAATAAAATAGCCGAATATTCAAAATTTTAGAATATAAATTACTATCTTTGAATTCTTTAGAGAACCGGCGGCCCAGTTAAAAAATATGTGTAATTGAACTTTGTGTGCTATACCTCTTCCATTTATATTTTCTTTGTTCTTAGCATATGTCTATTAATTGGTGTGTTTATAAACACGTTCTATTCTGATCATCAAACAGTCCATTAAATAAAAGTCATACAATTACGCAATAAATTAATTAAGTGCGAAATAATATGAGTTGTAGTCTAAAAAAAATACATCAATATACTGTAAGTTTTAAATTTCTACATAAAAGTATAAGGATTAGATAAATAAATATTTTATTTGCATATAACTTAATAATTATATGTACATAGTTAGTCCTATACTCCTCCCACTAAGCACGTGTTAATTTGACCACCATGGTATGAGATTAGCATACTACCCATGATCAAATGATGTGACACGAGATTAGATAACATTCACGATGACTTGCTCATGGTGAGTACGAGTTAATATATACGCTAATTGATGTGGCAAGTGTAAAAAACATCAGCAGATCTAATATAATCACGGGAGGTGTCCTCGAATTTTGGTGGGTCATCGTGAATCGTCGAGAAATGAAAGAAGAATACCGAATTTTGACTGAAATTTCTAGATCTAAAAATCTTGACTGGAGAAATTGACGGCCTTACGGGTGGAATATTCACTGGAAAATTCTAAGAGGTAAATGAGGACGATAAGAGCTTTAAGTTGATGTAAAAAATATTCCGACCGGATGTGGTCGGCCAGCGGCCGACGAATGGCGGTGGTGGACGGGTGAGGACATGTTGAAATAGGGTTTGGAAATAGAAGGGGCTCTTTTTTAAAATTTAATAAGTTATGTGGACTATTTTGTAATTTTAAAAGTTTTAGTTAATTGCAACTAAGGTCTGTGGCTAATGTGGATCGTTGATTTTGAAATCAATGTTTTAATCCCGTCACAAAAACCACAATCACGCCATGTCTGATCTAAAAATGCCACGTCACATTTTATCCAAGGTGCAGATAAAAAAGGACCAAAATTGATTAAATTGTCAAATTATAGTACATCAGTTTGAAAGTTGTCAATATCGAGGTGGAAAATTTGATTTTGGTCAAATTATATGACCAATTTTAAATTTTGGCCTTAGTTAATATATACACCAATTGATGTGACACGTGCCAAAAAATTAGCATATTATATACAATGAGTATTTAGTTAGAATATATGGTGATATATAATAAAAATGCCATAGCATCTTAAAATGTTCCCATGATGAGTAGGTGATTATTTTGAAGTTCACACTAATTACTTATGCACGCATTTAAATTTTCTCATTAAATGATCTACATTAATGCTAAGGAACCAATAGTTAATGAGACAGCTTCATATGGACTGTCCCACATACATTACTGATCAACAATTGACTGTTGGCTCCGTAATGGAGCCAACAATTGGCTCCTTAGCATTACTAGTCAATCCATTGAGTGCACAATGCACACACATGACACATGTACTTGTTGAATCCTTTATATGATTTTAGATTTACACGATCAATTTGAACAGAAAGAAGAGGGATGCCATTTTGACATTTGGCTTAGATTTTAAGAATGGCCATACCGGTTCCGATTCTCTACAAAACCCACACATGGCAAAAAATCATCACATTTTTCATGTCACGAGATTAGGAAAATGAATTCTCTGTTAATGTGTGAACAAGTTTGAAATTAGTGTATAAAAGCTCCATAAAATGTGTTTTTTGATGCACTATATTGACTTCTTTTTCAAAAATGTATATTATATTGACATACATCATACTTTTATTTATTATTTTTTTTTTTTTGCACTAATAGTAAACATAATAAAATACAAAATATAATCCAGCGTAAGATAAACTTCCGATACAAATCCAAACAAGGGAGATAAAAAAGACGGGATGCTATCAATCCAAAATAAAAGTCCCGTCAACGAAAACGAAAGAGCCCGACTAGCAAGAGAATGTGCAACAATATTATGATCCCTAGCCACATGAGAACAAGACCCACAATTAAGCTTTGCCAAAAGCGATAAAATATCCATGAACACTTGGTGCAACGAATCGTACGGGGAGTTTTCAATCAACCCGATAACAACTGAGAGAGCGTATGTTTTAGCACTTTGAAGAGAGAATCCCGAATCTAATGCAAAGCAAAGACCATACCTGAGGGCAACTGATTCGGCCGCAACTGGTGAAAAGGAACCTGGAATGCAAACTGCAAAGGCCGCCCAACAAACTCCTTTCGAATCTCCAATCCAACCGCCCAAGCCAATTGTTGTTTCTCGAACCGCCGCATCACAGAATAAGGTTAGATCATTACGGCAAGTCCCTGTTCCAAACCATCTATCAAAAGCTGGTGGAAGCAAAACGCGATCCAAATCGAGCCGCCCCGACCGAGCTTTGGTGTCCTCCTTTGCCAAGCCACCGCAACTGACCAAGCTTGCTCCACCGATTTAGCTTGCAAACCGCGTTTAATTCGGTTCCTCTCATGCCAAATGATCCATAGTAAATAGGCAAAACTAGTAAAATCGGCACCACGATCATTGTTCAAGAGCTCTTCAAAAATAACAGAAAAACCCATACCTCGAATAGGAGCGAGAATAGTCCACCACCCGGAAAATTTCCAAAGTCTCTTAGCCCAATCGCACTCGAAAAAAACATGAAGATTAGACTCCCACCTCGAGCATCTGGGGCATCTAGCCTCCACTCCAATATGTCTCTTGAACAGGTTCTCAGCTGAAGGGAATGCCAAGTTACATACCCTCCAAAGGAACATTTTGATTTTAGGGAGGATGTTCAAATTCCACAAAGCTTTCCACCACCCACATTTCGCGAAGACGAAGATTCTACATACATCATACTTGATACATTAATTTGTAAGAATCAAAAAAAAAAATGTACACTAATTACGAATAACAAGATAAATTTTTTTGTTTATTTTCCAACATTATTTAAACGCCGTCTAACCTTCGTTTCACTTGAATAACTCATTGGATTATTCTATTCTAGAAGGTAATTCGTAAACTTTAGTCCAATCAGATTTCATTGTTTAAGTTGTTTTATATCCGATTTAGTTTGGGTGTCATCTAGCATCCAGTTTAGGTGGATGATCCACCATCTAATTCTTCTTGTTGAACAAGTTGTACCTACAAAATTTTATTTCAATTGAAGTTCGTTTGCCTATTTAATTTTCATCCAAAATAATTTGGTCCAAATTCATTCTTCTCGATCTTGGGGCAGTTTGGTGCCTTCGGGCATATGTTTTAGTCAGTTATCTCACTTTTGGATTTGTCTCATCAAGATGGTCGTAATTAGAAACTTATAGCTCAATTAGCTTTCGTTTGCCTACTTAATTTTTCATTCAGCATAATTTGAGTTGTTCTATATTCGATCAACCTAATTATGGTGTTGAGGGACCAGTCTCATCATGGTGATTAGAGTGTAATTCACGTAGATACTTCTCGTCGGGACGATCGTATACCCAAGATTTTAAACCAGCTGAAGTTGGTTTGTTCAATAAATTCTAAAATTATATGCACAAATTAAATTTTCAGCCCGTGATCAGCACGCGCCAAATCCATGATAAATTTATATTGTCCAAACTTTTATCCTTCATTAATGAGTAGTTTACATTGTTTTTATATAGTTTTACGAATTAATGTATCAATTTTGATGTTTGTTACTATAGCGTACCTTATGTGGAAAGTTAAATGAGGCCAATATAATAGGCAAAATAAATTTTGCCTCCAAGCTCCTTTGAACACACGTCTATAGTTTGTTAAAGAACATAAATCAAACTCAAGTTTAGTTTTAGTGGTGAATAAATTTGTCAATAAACTCTTTAGTGAGTGCGCTCAATAATTGGAAAAAAAATATTAATGAACATGTATAATTTAAAAAATTGTTTGATTCTATTTCTAACTATTTTTGACAGTTGTATTTGTTATGAATATATTAAAAGAGATAAACTTATTCAATTCATTAAGTTATAAATTTTAAATGTATATATACACACACTAGCTATTTGTGTTCATAGTACACAATATACATGCTGATAAAAATTCCTCCTCGTATCTACTGTTACATCACATTGACATTACAATATGAAATGAGTACAATATTATTTATATTGAGTTTCATTGTGCATCTATCTAATTTTTCTGAATTATTAGCATTGAAAATGTCAAAATCCCACTGTTTTTGAACACACACCATAAATACGTTTAATAAATTGTTTAGTAAGCCGAAGAGTAGTTTAGGAAAACCCTTAAATTAGCATTGGAAATATCAAAATCCTACTCTTTTTGAAGAACTTGTTTTTTTATGTAGAGAAGTAGTTGTTTAGGAAAACCATTATTTAGCATTGGAAATGTAAATTTGAAGAACTTTTTATGTGCAAAATGGAGGGACAAACCAGAANAAAAAAAAAAAAAAATAAAAAAAAATGGACATAAAACATTGTGTACAACTTTCTAATTAGTTTAACGTCAACCTTCAAAACATTTAATTAAGCATATAATATGTGTTTTAAATTAGAAGTAATCAACACACTCTAACTATCATAAACGAATCTCACGAATTAGCTCCACTCCACCTCCTCCGCCACATACCGCCGCCGCTCGTGGCGGCTATCCTCGTTCGTACACTCTCCAGCCTGGATTTCGGGCACGGAATCTGAATAATCCCGGCCGGGTGGTCGAACCCGTAGACCCTCTCGGCCTCCGTCAGCAGCTCCCCAAACAACGGGTGGTTGAAGTACACGACGGGCACCACCGCCCGGCACGCCTCCTCCTCCCCATCACCAACATACACCACCATGTGGCCCTTAGGCGGCGGCTTATTGGGCCGCCGCTCGGCCGGCTCTTTCCCGAGCCGTGCGTAGCCGCCCGGTTTGGCTCGACGGGCCCTGCGACCCAGAAAGTGAAGCCATCCGCGGAGCTTGGAGACAGGCCCCGCCGGGGGTTCCAGACGGTGGTAGGCGGCGGATCTCCGCCGCCGGAAGATGCTGACGAGGCGGCGACCGAGCCGGAATCCTCTGATTTTTGCCATGGGATGGGAATTTTTTTTTTGGGGTTGATGTGGGAATTAAGAAGAAAACAAAGGATGAGCAAAATAAAATCACATTATGTGTGGATGAGTAAGTAAGGTATGTAATTGTGGTGGTGCACGTATCTTGGAGCCCGTCCAAGTTGGAAAGTATTTCAAGTTTTTTTATTATAAAAAGGTGGGGCACAAGATGTAGCGTAATGACGTATTTTCGATTTGTGATATTCTTGATGTATATGTTAGATCGGTCTAATTATTTGGGTCGATATAATATGGCCCAATTATCGGTAGGTTGTATGCTTTTTTATTATAAAAAAAAAAAAAAACATGTGGTCTTGTCTAAAGTTTGCAACTCGAACTCAAACCTTGTAGGCGACTACATATTTGTCAGCGTGTCCAACATTTTGCTCTTATGCGGACTTCATTTCTGGCGGACATGATATATGTTAAATGACGTGTTCAAAATTGAACAAAATTAAACTCATGATATGATTTTCATTAAATCTATACTTATATTAAAAGGTATACCATTTACCAAATTTAGTATAAAGAAAAGTCAACAACATTTATTGCATTACTATTTCCGTATTATACAATCTATACTTATATAAAAGGAGATTCTATTTACTATATTTACTATCCAGAAAAGTCAACTGCATTAAATGTCATTATATTTTGGTATTATAATATTTTATTTATTTAATTGATTTTATTTATTTATTTTATTTTAAAAAAGTAAGTATAATAAAAAGATTTTAATAATAAAAAAATCAAATACCAAATAAAAATGTACACTTTGACTTATTTGATTATATTTGGTATTTGACTATACCAAATATATTCCTATTTAGTATATACATTAAATACTTACTAAAGTATTTATTTGTTTTATTTGTCAAAGTTAAGAATAGATTTGTTTATATTATCAAATCATAAAAAAAATATTAAATCCATATTGTAAAAAAAAAAATCATATAATTTTATAACAATTCTATTACACTATTTAACAATATTTCTTTTTTATTATATAATAAAATAATAATTAAATATTATATAGTGAACAACAATATAAGTAAAACTGTTATTTCTCTTATATCAATGGATAAATTTATATGCTAAAATTAAATTTTTATTAGTATAAATGTTTTAGTGAGATAATATATTAATTATTTTACAAGCTAGCCCTAACATGCTCATATTTAATGTTTTAAAAGATGTAGAAAAAAAACTTATAATAACTCTATTGTTTTTTAAACTTAAACGTTGATTAAAAGAGGTAAAAATTCCTAATTTCTTAGACTTAAACGTTGATTAACACCATAGATTGAGAGTTTATATTTAGTAAAATTCCTAATTGTAATAAAAAAATTAATTTTTGCTATATTTTAGAATATCTTTAAATTCATTATAAAAAAAGAAAAAAAACTACAATGAAAAAAGCAAGTCAGCTATATATCGATTTGTTGTACTCCTCAAATCACATTCATAATTTGGCTACAAGGAAAGGAAACTCATTGATTAAAATATTATTTTGTCAGTAGTCTTAATGTACAAGAGACTTTAAGACTCCACTTGAATATTATAAAACNNNNA
>BKCP01002225.1:174228-204333 GCA_008636005.1 Striga asiatica
CTGCAATTGGTAATAATTTTTTTAGGTTTTGTCCACATAATTCTTTTTTGACTGAACTACGATTGGATACAAATTTTTAACTCAAATCCATTATTTTTTTTTTTCATTTTGACGACTACTCAAACATTAGGAGGTGAATGTTTATGAATTCAACTAGTTTTTATTTGGTTTGTTTTTAACTATAGTTAATTTTAAAAAAAATGTGCTATGGTTAGTTAATAGTGGATATATTAAAATAATATTTAAATAAAATAATTAAAGTTGATTTGATGTACAGTGGAGAAAAATGATTGGAAGTAATGGTTAGTTAAAATTATATGAGTGGATGAATAGTGAATTAAAGTTGATGTGATGTGTAAGAATGATAGTTTGATATTTCTTTTTATATTGATAATATTGAGAATAGTGAGGTTGAGTTAAAGTTGAGTTAAATTTGAGTTTTGATTAGTTTTTTTGAGTTGAAATCATAAACAATCACCCCCTAAGTAATTGCTTTGCTCATCCATTAAATCCCCTCTATATATAATTTCAGAATGCGCTGAACCTACGTGGCAAATTCTTATGCTTCGGTATCCTATTTGGCCAAAAACCATGCTTTGGAGTTAGACTTGGATATAAATTAATATTTTTTATTCATTTTCCTACATTACCATACATCACATTTCATTTTCTTATATAATTCATTCATTAATTTTTATAAATATTTCTTCTTCTTATTTTAAAATTTTATAACTTTTTTGTTTATATTTTATTTTTCATATATGATATATCAAATTAACTATCTTTAAATGATTTTCGATTTGACATCCATATTATATATATAAAATACAGAACAGTAATATATATCTTTATAAATAAAATTTAAATTCATTTATCAAACTAAATTAAATTATATCAAATAAAACTATAAATTATATTATACAGTAATAGAAATTGGTATGTATTCTTTTAAAAATGATAGTTATTTCAAATCTAATTGGTATATTGTCAATCTAATAAATATAAATAATTATTTATCTAAATTCTAAAATTACATATAAAGTTAAAAAACTGTGAAGCATGACTGTTACGACACTTGATGTATTAGACATCTAATTAAGTAAAAAAATTAATCTATTTTGCTTAATATTAAATAAACATATTCTACACTTATGCATATACATATCACCATATTATTTCTATTTATTTAAGATATATATTCTTGTACTATGTAATAGTAAAGAATATCGATATTTTTATATGATACAAGTAAAAAAATTCAATACAGGTTGACATTTTCATTTAATGGACGGGTGTTTAATTATTATAATTAAATAAATATAATTCGTCAATTTAATTAAAACCCAAAGTAATGTTTTATATAAAATTAAATTATTTTAGTTTTTTAAAAAAATAAAAAATTTAATATTTTTTATAAAAACTTTTTAATTCAACACCCGTGTAATACACGGGTATTGTACTAGTATCTAATAAATGAAATTCAGTCAAGAAAAAAGGCAACCCATTTTCGATCGCCACGCGCATTAAAGGTGCGAGTACCCCTTCCCCCAGATATATGAATAAGGTCGTTTGACTTGAAAACAACATGTTCGGTACCGTAATTACTTGGTTTGTTGCGTTCACACTTAAAGAGTTGGTTAATTACGGTACCGCCCCTAGTGTGAACACTCGCAGTATATAAGCAGCCTCGTCCTGCTTTCAACTATTATTCAATAGGATCATAACCAGCGAGTCAATTTTTAATACCGTTTGAAAAATATATATTTTTTACCTTCATATTTTTATTTATTTAATACTTTAAATACAATTTTAAAATAGAATGTAAATAATAATATGTCATTTCACTATATTTCATATTTGTAATAATATCTGACACATACTACCTTTATTTTTGCCGAAACGATAAGTATATTAAAAACTGAAAAACACAGAACGAGTACACCCGAGGTGTCAACAGACACCACAAGAACCAACACAAACGCTAAATCCACCCCATTGAATTACACATTCAACAAGGAGGATACAATCACCCGCAAACACAAAAAAACTCCAAAATGGAGATACAACAACTTCAAAACGGAGACAGATACCAGAGGCAACTTAACTAAGACAAAATCAACAAACAAAGAAAAACAGTAAACAAACAACTCATACTTGATCAGTAAAATAAAGCCCTCCTTACTTCCTACCACAAAAACCTAACCTCCCCAGCGAAAGCGACAACCCAATAACTCCAAGAAAAAAGAAACAAGCCCCGAATCATATTTGACAACTCCAAACTCCTTAACTGAACAGACTATGACGAACAAGACCTAAAGCAATAAGGATTGATCCTCCTTCCAGATATTCACCATCGTACAACGACTTCGGCACCCAACAACCGGCATCTCCCCCAACACAACCCTGACATCAACAAACAAACTAAAAGACAACACATCGGAGTAGAATCGCCCGACACAACCTCAGAAAAATTGGACGAACCGAAGGAGACGCCCTCACCAGCGCTAGCTCCGGCCGCATGAGTGCAGCGATGTTAGAGTGATTTTGTGAATATTGTATTTTTGGTATAGATAGATTTTGGTATCTTAGAAATTTGGTGTAAATTGGTTTTAGGGCTTTCTTTGTATCTTTATATTCGGCTCTTGTGAATCTCGGTGGAGTAAGATTTTAGGAAACAAATTAGTTTTCATATATTTGTCATGGTATCAGAGCTACGAGGGAAAAACATTAATCCACCTTTAAGACCTTTTAGCTAACACTAAGGCCCAATTATAATCAGCAACATCAAAAAATCAGTATGGAATAACAATTTACTAGTAACATCAGTCAACGATAAGCTATAGTCAACTATCCTCGACCGGCAACAGGCCTATGAGGCGATGTACCATCTCCTGGGGACCAACTGATACTAAAGAGGATTTGGAGGGAAAACGAAAGGTTGAATTTTGATCGTGACCTATCTTCGAGATGTAGCCGTTTGTTGGGAGAGCTGGGTTGGTTGGTCGTTTGGCCTCCGGCAGGAGGAACGACCACGATGGAGCGTGGTCGTTTCTTTGAAGCGTCGGCCTCTTTGGCCGACTGAGTGGGTTGGGGGTTGGTTTGCTTTGGCGGGGAGGAAGGTGCTTTTTGCTTGCTCGAGGTAGAGGGGACCACGGTTTTCTCGGTTCTCGACAAGGTATCCTTGGTCGAGGACACACCCTTAGCTTTGTCGGAGGTGGTCGATGCGTCTTTGGTGGTTGTGGTAGAGGAATCCTTGGTGGTCGTCCTCTTGTCAGTAGACTTTTTGTCAGGTTTGTTTAGAAAGCTCTCTGCACAAGTAAGGGAAAATTAATTAAAGAAATAAGGTAATAAATTTTAGAAAAACAACAATATTCGGACGAACTCCTCGAGACGCTCGGGCTGCGATACGAAGATCCGCAAGGTTCTGGTCGATGCGGATGTCAATTATTGTTTGCAGAAGAGGAGCGGGATAGGCTTTGTGAGTAAGTATATCGCAATAGTATAGAAGATGGTTATCTTTGAGGAGGGAAAGGGAAGCAACAGGGTTAGAATTCCAGAGGGCGATGCGATGGTCGAAGATAGGATTTGGAGGAGGAGAGGCAACCTCAAAAGAGACTTTTTTGAGCCAAGGAATAGGAGCCCAAGGGTAAGGGGTATCTGGTCGAATGAACACAAAACTTTCTTTCCATTTTGGGACATTGGAGGGGCGGTCGGATATAAAATAAACGTTATTCCTATTTTTTAAGTACAGGTTCCCAGACTGAGTGGGGCTAAATAACAATAATGGAAAAAAGCTAAGTCAACTTGACCTAGGCGGATAAAAGAAAGGATGATGAAAGTAGTTAGGTCCTAAAGTCATTGGGGGGAAGGTGGTTAAGGGCCAAGCCATATACGACACACAGATCGAGCAGAGGTTGACAGATGGGAAAGTGAAGGCCAATGTTGAATTGGGCTTTGAAAAAGGTATAACACCCACATGAGGAAGATCATAGGTGTCATCGTCACTTGGTTTATAAACAGCGGGGGGATGACCAACCTCATCGAGGTCGAGCCAGTTGATATTATGCGAGCGGCGGTGAGACTTTTTAGGAAACTTTTTGGTTTTGGAGCGGCTCGAGGAAGCCTTGGACTTGTTGGTTTTTGGACATTCATCTTCCTCTTCATCGTTCTCGTCGAAAGACCAAGTGGTCGACGAGAATGTGGTGAGGGAGGAGAAGGAGGTTTAGATGAACCTTCATCTGGATTATCGATGAGGTAGGTAGAAGGAGAGAGGGTTTCGGCGGAGCGACTTTGAGAGGGAAGAGTCGGTCGAAGCATTTCAAGGGTCACGATTAAAAAGAATGGGAACGGTTACCGCGTTATTGGTCGTTGGATTAAAAATGTTAATTAGATGGCTATGAGGAAGAGAGAGATTAAGTGGACGTGAAGTATGAAGTGACACGGATCACGGAATAATAATGACTTGACAAATGAAGAGACGCATATGATCAAACAGACAACTGGCGAGATTTGAATTTCAAAATGCAAAATGGCGGTGGAAGCAAGAGATGATTGAGGGCAAAGAAAAATATATCAGTTGGTCGAAACGAATAGAGCAACGCTCAAGAACACAGACAATGACCTACTCTTAGATCGACTCATTCAGACTCGACCAGAGTAGGGGGGACTAGATGATATGGGATATTATACATATTAGACCGGTCCGCCGAGTCAATGGGATGAATTGGGTCAATCGGTTTTGTCAAGCAGGGTACCCATTGAATGACAAAGAACAAAAGGCAAAGCTACACGGACGAAGGATCACTTGGTTAAATACCCGCCTTGGTCGAAGCACCAGGTGGTCGAACACGAATGGTCGTGAGATCGACCATCCTTTACCTCAAAGGCAGACCAACGGCTTGCCCAGATCTGGTCGAACATTAGAGCTTCTAAGGGAATCTCCAGTACATGTGCAAAGGACACGTGGCGAACTCTAATTGGTCTATGCTAGTAATGGTCTCTTATACATTCTGACACATTCCTAACGTAGGGATAATGAAGATAGTGGATCGTATGACCGGGCAGCTGGGGCAGCCAGATCAGCTGATCCAGACAGCTCCTAGGGAAGGTAATTCACCCCTATATATAGTGGTGAAGTCTTTCATTTTCACACACAATCTCATAAATACTTCAACACTTTACCACATATATTTTCATCCTCTCAAGACTGACTTGAGCGTTGAAGGATTTTCACCGGAGGAGCAAGATCGAGACGGTTCTCGGTCGGTCGGAGCGTTACACCTATATTACAATTGTAGTCGAATCCCCTCTTTCCTTATCAGATCACTTTGTTTAGGCAATTTTACTCCCAATCCTTTATTCTTTGCATCGTCCGACCAAGTCGCCTCCTGATTCCAAGTAACACATGTTTTCCAATTTCATATTCACAATTGCCTTATTGAGTTCTCTTTCACCCAACATTTCCATCAAGCCGAAATCCTTACCCACACCAAAAGTCCAAACCAATGTATCATTAAACCCCGACGACAAGGCCCTAGCCAATGGAATTTTGAATCTGGACTTTTCTTTGAACTCAGGGGACAACGTCAGTTTCGAAAAGTGGTCAGCCAAGCAATTTTCACTTCGTGAGAATTGAGCAACAGTAAAATTTCCCATATCAATTATTTCTTGAGCAACCGCCAATTTTCTGAATGTTAGAGTAGGATTTGGCGTCTTACCAGCGGCAGCATTGCAATTCTTCAAATAATCTTCCTCTGAGAGACTCCAATTCCATTTAATGGTTGTTTCCTCAGAATCAGTGCAGATATGTACCTTGCCCAGATCTAGGGCATTAACCAGCCTCAAACCCACAAGAATAGACCTGATATCACCTTCTGATATGTTAAGTAAGGGCCCTAAATATGAGGAGTACGCAGCTTTGACACTTCCATTGACGTCCTTAATAACGCCTCCGGCAGATCCATATCCAATCTTGTTCTCAATTCGAAACCAACAACATCTTTCACACGGCAGTAGAATGCGTCCGTCAAGAGGGTTTTCGTACATTCCTTGAAACTGCGACATAAATGGCTTAACATCGACGCTGATTGTTGATCGTAGACGTAGTAATGCAGAGCACTGTTTAGGCTTTAATGCGCCTATCTGATGGAAGCGATCCAGCATGGTGATTGGAGCGGGTGAGCAGTTGGGGGGACTGGTTTCGGCGTTCTATCGACGAGAGGAGGAAGATCGAGACGGTTCTCGGTCGGTCGGAGCGTTGCACCTGTATTACAATTGTAGTCGAATCTTCTATTTCCTTATCAGATCACTTTGTTTAGGCAATTTTACTCCCAATCCTTTATTCCTTGCATCGTCCGACCAAGTCGCCTCCTGATTTCAAGTAACACATGTTCTCCAATTTTATATTCACAATTGCCTTATTGAGTTCTCTTTCACCCAACATTTCCATCAAGCCGAAACCTTACCCACACCAAAAGTCCAAACCAATGTATCATCAAACCCTAGCGACAAGGCCCTAGCCAATGGAATTTTGAATCTGGACTTTTCTTTGAACTCAGGGGACAACGTCAGTTTCGAAAAGTGGTCAGCCAAGCAATTTTCACTTCGTGAGAATTGAGCAACAGTAAAATTTCCCATATCAATTATTTCTTGAGCAACCGCCAATTTTCTGAATGTTAGCGTAGGATTTGGCGTCTTACTAGCGGCAGCATTGCAATTCTTCAAATAATCTTCCTCTGAGAGACTACAATTCAATTTAATAGTTGTTTCCTCAGAATCAGTGTAGATATGTACCTTGCCCAGATCTAGGGCATTAACCAGCCTCAAACCCACGAGAATAGACCTGATATCACCTTCTGATATGTTAACTAAGGGCCCCAGATATGAGGAGTACGCAGCTTTGACACTTCCATTAGCGTCCTTAATAACGTCTCCGGCAGATCCATATCCATCTTGTTCTCAATTACGAAACCAACAGCATCTTTCACACGGCAGTAGGATGCATCCGTCAAGAGGGTTTTCGTACATTCCTTCAAACTGCGACATAAATGGCTTAACACGACGCTGATTGTTGATCGTAGACGTAGTAATGCAGAGCACTGTTTAGGCTTTAATGCGCCTATCTGATGGAAGCGATCCAGCACGGTGATTGGAGCGGGTGAGCAGTTGGGGGGACTGGTTCCAGCGTTCTACCAGCGAGAGGAGTAAGATCGAGACGGTTCAGATCACTTTGTTTAGGCAATTTTACTCCCAATCCTTTATTCTTTGCATCGTCCGACCAAGTCGCCTCCTGATTCCAAGTAACACATGTTTTCCAATTTCAAATTTACAATTGCCTTATTGAGTTCTCTTTCACCCAATTTCAATCATGCTGAAATCCTTACACACACCAAATGTCCAAACCAATGTATCATTAAACCCTAGGGACAAGGCCCTAGCTAATGGAATTTTGAATCTGGACTTTTCCTTGAACTCAGGGGACAACGTCAGTTTTGAAAAGTGGTCAGCCAAGCAATTTTCACATCGTGAGAATTGAGCAACAATAAAATTTCCCATATCAATTATTTCTTGAGCAACCGCCAATTTTCTGAATGTTAGAGTAGGATTTGGCGTCTTACCAGTGGCAGCATTGCAATTCTTCAAATAATCTTCCTCTAAGAGACTCCAATTCAATTTAATAGTTGTTTCCTTAGAATTAGTGTAGATATGTACCTTGCCCAAATCTAGGGCATTAACAAGCCTCAAACCCACGAGAATAGACCTGAATCACCTTCTGATATGTTAAGTAAGGGCCCTAAATATGAGGAGTACGCAGCTTTGACACTTCCATTAGCGTCCTTAATAACGCCTCCGGCAGATCCATATCCAATCTTGTTCTCAATTACGAAACCAACAGTATCTACGACACGGCAGTAGGATGCGTCCGTCAAGAGGGTTTTCGTACATTCCTTGAAACTGCGACATAAATGGCTTAACATCGACGCTGATTGTTGATCGTAGACGTAGTAATGCAAAGCACTGTTTACGCTTTAATGCGCCTATCTGATGGAAACGATCCAGCACGGTGATTGGAGCGGGTGAGCAGATGGGGGGACTGGTTCCGGCGTTCTACCGGCGAGAGGAGGAAGATCGAGATGGTTCTCGGTCGGTCAGAGCTTTACACCTGTATTACAATTGTAGTTGAATCTTCTCTTTCCTTATCAGATCACTTTGTTTAGGAAATTTTACTCCGAATCCTTTATTCTTTGCATCGTCCGACCAAGTCGCCTCCTGATTCCAAGTAACACGTGTTTTCCAATTTCATATTCACAATTGCCTTATTGAGTTCTCTTTCACCCAACATTTCCATCAAGCCGAAATCCTTACCCACACTAAAAGTCCAAATCAATGTATCATTAAACCCCAGCGACAAGGCCCTATCCAATGGAATTTTGAATCTGGACTTTTCTTTGAACTCAGGGGACAAAGTCAGTTTCGAAAAGTGGTCAATCAAGCAATTTTCACTTCGTGAGAATTGAGCAACAATAAAATTTCCCATATCAATTATTTCTTGAGCAACCGCCAATTTTCTGAATGTTAGAGTAGGATTTGCGTCTTACCAGCGGCAGCATTGCAATTCTTCAAATAATATTCCTCTGAGAAACTCCAATTCAATTTAATAGTTGTTTCCTCAGAATCAGTGTAGATATGTACCTTGCCCAGATCTAGGGCATTAACCAGCCTCAAACCCACGAGAATAGACCTGATATCACCTTCTGATATGTTAAGTAAGGGCCCTAGATATGAGGAGCACGCAACTTTGACACTTCCATTGGTGTCCTTAATAACGCCTCCGGCAGATCCATATCCAATCTTGTTCTCAATTACGAAACCAACAACATCTATCACACGACAGTAGGATGCGTCCGTCAAAAGGGTTTTCGTACATTCTTTGAAACTGCGACATAAATAGTTTAACATCGACGCTGATTGTTGATCGTAGACGTAGTAATGCAGAGCACTGTTTAGGCTTTAATGCGCCTATCTGATGAAAGCGATCCAGCACGGTGATTTGAGCGGGGGGGACTCTATTTTTTTTTAGGGGCGATCGCTGCCAATGCTTCTCGGGTGTCTTCAGTTATGCAGCCCTTTTGGCACCAGCGGATGGGTCATCCCTCTTCTATTCTTGGTCAATTGTCTTTTGTCGAGTCTCGCTCCTTGGTCTTGAATAAAACTTGTGATGTTTGCTGTCGGGAAACAATATCGTGCTAGCTTTCCTCTTAGTCAAAGTGTCAGCTATTCCATCTTCAGTCTGATTCATTGTGATGTGTGGGGACTGTATAGAGTTCCTGCCTTTAGTGGTGCTCGATATTTTTTAACAATTGTTGACGACTATTCTCGCGGTACTTGGATTTTCTTATTGGATGAAAAATTTTTGGTGTCTTCCACTTTACTGCAATTTTTTGCTTTTTTCAAAAGGCAATTTGGTGTGTTGGTTAAACTCTTCGCAGTGACAATGGAACTGAATTTACTCGTATGCGTGATTATTTTCGTCAACAGGGGATTGTTCATGAAACTTCTTGTGTCGGAACTCCTCAACAAAATGGACGTGCTAAGAGCAAACATCAGCACATTCTTAATGTTGCTCGAGCATTACGCTTTCAAGCCAATTTACCGATTGAGTTCTGGGACATTGTGTACTTGCTGTTGGCTATTTGATTAATCGAACGCCTACTCCTCTTTTATCCGGCAAGACTCCCTATGAACTTTTGTATGGAGAACCTCCCAACTATGCGCACTTACGTGTTTTTGGTTGTCTGTGTTACGTGCACAATCAGAACAGTCAATGTGGCAAGTTTGCAAGTCAGAGTCGTCGATGTGTTTTTGTTGGCTATTCATCTGGTCAAAAGGGGTAGTGTGTTTATTATTTGGACAGCCGTACTTTTCTGGTCTCGTGGTGTGAAATTCTGTGAATCAGAGTTCGCTTATTTGACGTCTCCGGCTCTTGACACTGCCATCGTACTTGTGGTTCCATGGCCTGCTGTTTCTGAGGATGATGATACTATAGTGATTCCACTACGACGCGTACCGCTGACACTGGGGTTCTGAAGTCATTTTTTATAGAGGGTAATCCTCCTCAAGAGGAAGTGCTGGGCCGTGGTCATCGTCTGAAGAGGCCCTCTTCCCGTCTTACCGACTTTGTCTCTCACACTATTTGTTCCTCGTCCCCACACTCTGCCTCCTCAATCACGTCATCGTCTGGTACTCCTTACCCTCTCGCATACTATGTTTCTTGTGATTCCTTTTCACATGTACATCAGTCATTTCTGGCAGCCATTTCTTCTGTTGTTGAGCCTCAGACCTTTTCTGAGGCTGTTCGAGATAGTTGGTGGCATTCGGCTATGCAACTGGAGATTCGAGCATTGGAATCGAATCATACTTGGGATATTGTTGCTTTTCCTACTTGGAAACACGCGATTGGTTGCAAGTGGATTTACAAGATTAAATATAACTCTGATGGTTCTGTTGAGCGCTACAAGGTGCGTTTGGTCGTCTTGGGTAACCGGCAGGTGGAGGGCATTGACTATCAGGAAACGTTTGCACCTGTCGCCAAGATGTTTACTGTACGGATTTTTCTTGCTGTTGCAGCTGCTCGACATTGGGAGGTTCATCAGATGGACGTGCACAATGCATTCTTACATGGGGATCTGTCTGAGGAGGTCTGCATGAAGCTTCCTCCTAGTTTTCATTCACCTGATCCTGGTAAGGTGTGTCGATTACTCCGTTCCCTGTATGGTTTGAAGCAAGCTCCTCGGTGTTGGTTTGCGAAGCTTGCTTCTGCTCTACGACACTATGGTTTTCAGCAGTCATATTCTAATTACTCATTGTTTGTTTTTCATCGTGACTCATTGACTTTACATGTTCTGGTATATGGTGATGATCTGATCATTTTTGGAAGCGATCCAGTCGCCATAATTGCCGTTAAGGATTATTTGGGTCGTTGTTTGAAGGATTTGGGTTTGTTGAAATATTTTTTGGGTATTGAGATTGCCAGGAATTTTTCGAGCATTTTCTTGTGCCAGCGGAAGTACACTCTTGACATTGTGATCGAGACCGGTCTACTTGGCGGTAAATCGGTGGACTTTCCCATGGAACATAATCACCAGCTTCCCTTAGCATACAATCTTCTCTTTTCTGACCCCGAGCGTTACCGGCGTCTCATTGGGCGATTGATCTATTTGACAGTCACTCGTCATGACTTGTCTTATGCGATTCATATTTTGTCTCAGTTCATGCAGCAACCTCGTCAGGCCCATTGGGATGCTGCTCTTCGGGTAGTTCGTTATTTGAAGGGTACTCCGGGTCAGGGTATTCTTCTTCATTCAGATTGTGACTTGCAGATTTACGGTTGTTGTGACTCTAACTAGGCGACTTGTCCCACTACACGCCGTTCTCTTCCGTGCTGGTTTGTCTAGCTTGGTCATTCACCCCTTTCTTGGCGCTCTAAGAAACAACACACTATAGCCCGGTCTTCTGCCGAGGCCGAGTATCGAGCTATGGCGACCCTTACTTGTGAGTTGAAATGGTTGAAGGGTTTACTTCACAACCTTGGCGTCACTCATTCTCAGCCCATGCGGATTCATTGTGACAGCCAAACAGCTCTGCACATTGCTGCTAATCCTGTATTTCATGAGTGCACGAAGCATATTGAAGTCGATTGCAATATGTCGATTGTCATTTTCTTCGTGATGCTCTTGTTCGAGGTCTCATTTCTACCGCTCATGTTTCCACTCATTCAATTGACGGACATCTTCACCAAGGCCTTGGGAAAACGAGAGTTTGATTTTTTTCTTGGCAAGTTGAGCATCCGGAATCCGCATGCTCCAACTTGAGGGGGGGTGTTAGAGTGATTTTGTGAATATTGTATTTATGGTATAGATAGATTTTGGTATCTTAGAGTTTTGGTGTATAGTGGTTTTAGGACTTCCTTTGTATATTTATATCCGGCTCTTGTGAATCTCGGTGGAGTAAGGTTTTGGGAAACGAATTAGTTTTCATATATTTGTCAAGCGACCTTCGCCGGAGGCCTCGACCACGCTACAGGACCGGCGACCCGAACGGCTCAAAGAACTCACCTTGAATGGAAACGCGGAAGCCGGGAGAACGCCTGACGCCACGGCCACGCGAACGGGTTCCAACCAAACGTCGGTCAACCCGCGGAGGAGGAGGGCTAAATCATATGTTGAGAGGTTTGTAAGGAATATAACGATGCTTAGTTCAAATCCACGCTGAGACCATTTTTACAATGTAAGTTGGTCTACTACTAATTTGAAATATTGTTCGATAAAGAATTACTATTTTCGTATATTACTTTATTCATTTATAGTAATTCAATATAAATATAAAGCTTTTAAAAAATATTTTCATGTAATTCTAAAATTAAATTATAAATATATTGGTATAACTTTTTCAATAAATAAATTTTAAGATAAATCAAATACCTAAAATATAAAAATAATAAAACATAAATAAAAAAATGTAGAGCAATGAATCATGTCGCGCCAAAATTGTTCATAACTCTAAAATAGTGTAGAGATGTAGCACATTATTGTATTGTAATTTTATCAAAACTTTAGCATTTTACGGTGGAGTAACGCATCATTGAAGTTGTTCTCATAGTAGATGATCTCTAGAACAAATAGTTGAGGGGGGAAAGCAAAAACATCAGAGATTGTATAATTTAGCTAGTAAAGAATTTTATTTTAGGAGACATCAACTGACTTGAAATATAAAATAGAANCAAACTAGGTGAAAAGTCAAATCAGTTTCGTGGCAATGGCTTGTTTTGGGGTCCGAGAGACATTGACATATTTAGGGTTTGTTTGTACACAAATAAATCAATTTTTAAGTGGTATTTTTGGTCTTTTTTTTTTCAAAACAATAATAATATTATAAACTAAAAAAACTCAAAAAGAAAACACCGAAATGTCAAATGACACACGGGAATCAGAACAAAGTCTGGACCAACCCTCTTGGAATTACAAAGAAGCACCCACAAACAAAATAGAAACTCCAAAAAGGAGACAGAAAACTTCATAAAGGAGACTAGAACCATCCATGTACTTAATTCTGCTGGCTTCATTCTGCTTCAAGGGGAAACATTGGGAAACTAACAATACAAACAGAATATGTACTTAATTTTATTGTACGTTTGTAGCACAAAGCGGTGCCTCTATGCCTTCATAAGGATGTCCCAAAAAATAGAAAGTAAATTTACATTGCCGAAGGTTTTATGCAAGATAAATGTTCAAAAGACAAAAAAAGAGTGTATATTTATGTACTTACATCCTCAATCTCATTATTCGTGTCCATGTCTTGAGAGGGAGCAATCAGTTAGCCTCACATAGGCCAGTAGCTGGATCACAAAAGCCATCCCTGTCAAGGAGTTTCTGAGGAGGGGCACTTAGCAGTGGTGAAGATGGGGAACCATACGCATTTCGTCTGCTATTCCCACAACCGAGGCTTTTTCGGGTGCTTACTCCTGTTATTGGATTCGTCCCACTTGCATATTTACAAAGAGCCTGCATTATAAAAGACATTAAGAAAAAAGGGCCTTACAAATGGCCCAAGAACGAAGCACATGTATAACCATATGTTGACAACTCAGATTAAGCAGTTATGAAACAGAACAAAATTCATATTCCAAGTTCAAGACAAATTTTCCAGCATAAACCTGCTTTTGAGGGAGGTCCAAAACAGCATCACTAAAATCAGCACCGTCAATTTTAGCTCCCCCAAGATCACTTCGGGTCAGGACTGATCTAACTAACACTGCGTTTGTCAGATTAGCTTCATTCAGAACCTGAAATGAAAATCAAATTATAAAAAGAAAAAAAAATTAAAATAGAGACTACTAATTTGTTTTGTTTCAAAATTCTAACAAAAAAGATGTCACAGAAATTTGATTTATATTAGCATAAGACCATGTAACCAAAAAGATAAGGGGCTACAAGCATGTGTGTTGGCTTACCATGCGATCCATTAGAGTGTCACTGAGATCTGCACCTGCAAAATGACGCGGTTTGCCAAATCATCATGTGGTTAAAGAGAGAGATCGTGCTAGAATTGTTAAAATTATGGATTTTGAGTTATTTGAGGAAGGCATGAAAGAAATAGAGAAGCAGCACATCTTGAGCAATCATCATTATTCACTTATTAGTCTTGACTTATCCATTTCATCCTGAAACATGGGATCATCATATCCCTAAAGTATTCCTCAAAAATGGAAACTTCGTTTTAACGTCTTCTGCTAGTTAATTTTGCATATCTGTAAATAATTTTAGATGACATGTGAAAGTTCATCAAACGTTTTATTTACCAGTTAAGATTAGTCATTGTCTGAAGCACTCAGAATCAGTGGGAGCACTAATTTACAGCAAGATGTAGTCATATTGTTCCATATTTGCAATACAGATCTGACATGTGAAAGTTCATCAAACGTTTTATCTACCAGTTAAGATTAGAGAAACATTATCTGAAGCATTCAGAATCAGTTGGAGTACTAATTTACAGCAAGATGTATTCATATTTTTCCATATTTGCAATATACATCCTTTTTATAAGCTTATTATGATCGGACACAAAAATACACAAATCCCAAGATCGTGTCGGAATATGAACAGAAAACAGCTATCTAAAGCCTGTATCTCGCTCCCTAAGCTAATGCTTAAAAGGCAAAACGTTATAGTTTCCAATAGATGGTTAAATTCCATGTAGCCATCTTTGCTCCTTGAAATTTCAATTCTTCCAATATGTGTTTATAGTCCAACAAAATCAGGAAACTGAAACGTACCAGAGAAATTGGCTTTATACGCGACTGCTTTCTCAAGGTAAGCACCATTGAAAGTCGAGCCACTGAAATCTGATTCCCTCATATCAGCAGCTGTGAAATTGGCTCTTCTGTATCAGCCATTTCAACAATAATATGAATATAAAATTTTCAAATATCTCAGTTCTATTTCACTTCAAGAACAGAACTTTATCATGAGAACCGTATATTTCAAAGAACACTCATCTTGTCAAGGCTCCCAAGGCAATGTAGCTTAATTCAGAACATTTTTTTTGAGTTCTAAAGATACACAATGAAGTTTTCAGTAGTAACATACAAATGAAAATGTATTTCACTCTTTTGGCACAAGGCGTGCTTACACACAAATTACCTGTAAAACTGGGGGAAAAAAAGGACAGATATTACCTGAAATTTTCATTAACATGTACAGCTTTCCTGCAAAACACACAAATTAACTAACATCCTAAAATCTGGAAACAAATAATTATGTATGAACACGAAACTAATGGCATCGAAACGGACTTGAGATCTGCAGAGCCAAATTGGGCTGCTGAGCCAATTCCGAACTCGCCCCTTGTTTCAGCTTCAAACTTATTGAGCTCAGCCAAGGCGGATATGTTGGCAGAACCAAGAGCAATCACAGCCGCAGCCGCCAATGAAGTCGAAACAAACTTTCTCCACCTCTTTCGTTCTGCGACCCATATAGGCAAATTAACAAATTCATTCGCAAACTTTACATGTGATTGTAAGAATCACGGACTATTTCTGGGTTAACGATTCGAAGATCACCTGTATCGCTTCTTTTGGTCGGAGCATCCAGTCGACAGGTGACGGAAGAGGGTTTTAAGCGCTTGGAAGAGGAATTGAGGGATTTTTCAGGGCGAGACGATGACGAAGAAATGCGACCAACAGATTTGAGAGGTAATGAAGAGATCGAAGCCATGGTAGCCATTTCATTCAAGCGCGAGCTATAAAGATTTTTGTTGCAGTTGGTTAGTTGAAGAAGATAATGGATATTGGTAACTGGGTACTGTGCCACGTGTTGCTCCGAATTAAATTGACACCTAAATGGCTAAATCTTGTGTGTATTTTTTTAATCAGATAAGCATAAAATTGAACCGGAATATTTTCTGATTTTGACGTCGATAATTTATCTTGTCAGGATTATGATTGGATACAATCTTTTAGCTCAAAATTTAATTTTCATCTAATTCAAATTAACCATTGATTGGATACTTAGCTTATGTACTTGAACAAATTTGGGCTTTTCTCGGTATAGTCCTTTGACCCCCAACTAACCAGGGGTCGGCAGGCCCAATGGGTTTACAAACACATGGAATAAGGTCACAGTTTTAATGTATAAAAACCGTATGGGCAATTTTCATTTATACACAGCGTTTCTTAATTTATTGTAAGATTACCAAAGAGATTAATTTATTTGCAAGTTTACCTAATGCATGGAAATTAATTGAGATAATACCTAATTTCGGTTACCTCAACAAATAGAGATCAATGTCCTTAAATGTCGCGTTTTGTTAGTCAGCCGTTATTTTTGCACAGATAAGATATGTACTCAGCCATTATCGATTTGATGTTTATATATATATATATATATGTATATATATTGGGTTTATATACAGAACATATACAGAACATATACTAAAAAATAACATCAGATCCAGGCGAACATATACTGGAGATGTGTATACCGAACATATACAGAACATATACTGAAAATAACTCCAGGTCTAGGTGTCGAGTTGTTTATAAATCTCATGAATTTCATTCCAAAACCATGAATATTCAATCCAATTGCAATGTGGAAAAAAAACAAAGAGAGGGAGAGAGAAGGGAGAAGAAGAGATAGGAGGGAGAGAGAAAGAAAAATACAGAGATAGAGGGAGAGAAAGGAAGGATTCCACCGATCCGAAAAAAAAAACAGAGAGAGAGAGAAGAAGGGAGAAGAACAGATAGGAGAGAGAGAAAGTCTACCTTTAATTATGTTGATCAGTTAATTGCATACTTCAATTAATTATTTAGTAATTTTTCAATTAATGTTATGCATATGGTAATTTTGCAATAAAAAGTGATGTGTTGTATATGGTGTAATTTTCTCAAACCGTATACAGATCCTCTAAATAATTCATATTATCAACTTAGTTAAACCATCATAATTTAGGAAACAAAATTTATATTTTATTATGAATGTGATGTACAACATAACATTCAAATATATATATATATATAATATAATTCCTATAGTAATGCTATATCTTTTAAAATAACACAAAACTACCCAATAGTTTGATTTAAATTCAACACACCTAAGTACTTTATCCCTGTTCTGATTGTGAGACTAGAGCTGTCATCCGATTAATGAAATCTCGATTGACTCATTTGTTTACTATAACAACCTGAGTTGAGCCTGTGAATACCTTTTTCTTTTTCATTCTTCTTTCTTTATACAAGTTTCAAACAAATAAATCAAGTCGAACATATTTGAAGCCATTTGCTGCAAAGTTGAGGAGGAAATTGTTGGTCACAATGGAGGAGAAACCTCATGAAGACTTGGATGTCCTTATTGGCCTCAAACGAGCTTTGGTGCCTGTGTAACTATTGTTCTGTTATGAATTATGATCACTAAAGAGTTATCTCTTTCTGCAAGTTGAACTATGTGTCAGGAAGCAAAAAGACTCCTTGCATTTGTGAAATATGTAATGTAATTTGTGTCTGACTTACGTTATCACATTGAGGGTTGTAAATTTATAGGAGAAAATGATATAAATTTACGAGGTAACCGTAACGCGAGCACCACTTAAATAACAGGCACATCATCGTATAGAATATAATACATTCTATGGTTACTTATTTTTTCAGAGATATAAAATGTTTGATTCAGGCATCCTCCTAAAATGACAAATTGAATAATCTCTTTCCTTTATTTTATTTTTGTGAAGGTGTGCTCAATGCAACTCATGAGATCGGCATTAGGTATTTTCACACCACAAAGGCAACAAAACATCGCAGGGAGCTAAATAGTTGAGAACAACATTACTCATTGGTCCCCAAACCATTTGATGGCTAGGGAGAACCACAACATTACGTATGATGTGTTTGGTAAAGCATCATAAACTAGCTTATAATTTATTTGATTAGCTTATAAGTTTCCTCTTGTATGTAAATAAACTTGATTTGTAGGACATCTTGTATTTAAAAGTTTGAGTTTATCTCATAAGTTTCTTTGGGTAGTTTTTCAAATAAGTTCGTTGAGATTTTTATTTCAGCTGACTTATAAATTAATTTACTAAACACTTTTATCATATCAGCTAGCTCTCAGCCATCAGTCGTAAGCTATTAGCTATCAGCTAGTTTATTGACTGATTGTAACCTAGGTTTACCAAACATAGCCTTATTGGTCTCCAAGCCATTTGGTGGATAGGGTTCTTCAACCTGTTAGCATAAATAGAATCTTCATCTAGTAACACCAAAAATTTGACAGATTTCCTTAATTTTCTTGTTAATTCTTTTTTCTTTCATGTTACTTCATACGCCCCATCATTTATGTGGTTTATGTCTTCTGCGCTACCGGATACAAATTCCAACTTATGTAAACAAGGCGTACATCCTCTGTGGACCACTGTCTAATGACAGCCAAGTATGTTATCTTTTCTTTTGTGAACCATCACACATTGTCAGATTCTGAGATTTTTTTATGAGAAGGTACCATGTAATTGTCGAGAAATGGCTCCATTCTATTAACTGGGTTGAAAATGAAATTAGTTCATATATTAGCCTCATATCTCCATTACCACTGCACAATATTAAGCATTCAAACCCAAGTTCACCAAGACAGTAGAATAAGTATTGGCTATCTAGACCAGAAAATTGGCAAAAGGCAGCCACCATCAATTACTGTAGTCTTGGTTAGACTATACTGCTCTAGCTTGAGAATTCTGAAGTATATCATCTGTTGAATGGTTATAAATCCGAATAAGATACCTAAACAACATTTAAATCAGCACAGATAAATGATAAAGGCCCTACATGCAGCTCAAGATATTATCTCTCTCTCTCTCTATATATATGTGTGTGTGTGTGCACTTTTACAAAGCTTTAGACACAAAACACTCAAATAAGCATTTAAATAAGTGGACTGAAGGAATCGTGAAGGATAATAGCTAGTTTCATTTCACTTCATTAAAACGCTCCAAAAACTGGGGCGAGTCTCATTATTTCCCCTTTATCTACTTCTCGAAACACATTCCTCCACTTTCATCACGCCAACAATCAAAGAGGATGAGAATTACTAACAGTAATCAGATCGTTATAGTCACGAATTGATTTCATGTAATGCGCTACATTCTTGATATGCAGCATCAGGCAATTGAAGTAAATACCATCCACCAAATATAGAAAATAAAGAGCTTTATCATACATTCGAAATTATCACCCCAAGCTTAAAACCAAAGGTTAAAATTGATTGATTGTAAATCAATATTAAAATGACGAGCATTCAGAGGAAATAAACCACCAAAACACGGTGTTTGAATCTTGAAACACAGAAAAACAGAAAACGTGTACCATACACTTGGCAAATCAGAAGAATTCATTTCTTTTCAGGTTCCTCCTCCTTACCTCCATAACGGCGTTTGAATTTTGCAATTTGGCCAATGCTTTGGGCCATCTGCCTTTTTGCTCGGAAATGGTATACTTTGCCGACCTGATGAATCTTGGTCATCGTCACATTCATCAAACGGCCACTTTGGGTCACGTACGATATCCATTGAAGCTGAGGGTGAATCCCTTTCTTCATTTTTTCCTCTACCAAAACCCAAAGGAAAAAAAGAAGGAAAATTCAGAACTGAATCTCATTTTAACCACACGAATAAATGAAGAGCTAATTGTTACTAAATGGGATTATTAGATAGAAAGTTAAAAGCTCATTGCCGACAGATAATAGAAGTTTCAGCTGAGGCCGATCCTTTGCCGCATTCTGAAACATCCTTAAGGCGGAATTGAGATCGGCTTTAGGGCAAAGCCAAACTACGAATCATAGGACAAGATTCGAAATTCAAATTATTGAACATGGAGGGTTTAATGGCGATGAATTGAAAAGAATAAATAGACTGACCTTAGGTCTTGGTGACTCTCTGCCGAGCGATCACCAAAGTCGGTAGGGTTTTAAACTGGAGTGTGAAAAAGCTCACAGTACCAATATGTCGTGTGGTTGTTTATGAAATATTTCAAAATGAGTTATTTTAATTAATTAGAGTTAATTTTGAAAAAGGTAGTATAATTAATTGTTAGTGGAATTTTAAGAATGTATTAAAATAATATTTAAAATAAAATGATTAAAATTGATTTGATGTAAAAGTAAGAGATAAATGATTGAAAATTATTAAAAATGATAAATGGATGAATAGTGAACTAAAGTTGATGTGATGTGTAAGAATGATTGGTTTGTATTATTTAATTATATGAATAATATTAAAGATAATGAGATTGAGTTAAAGTTGAGTTAAATTTTGAGTATGAATTGAAATGAAATAATTTGTAAACAAGCATGCCCAAAACATTACACTTTTACAATGCTCAATTGCTCATGCACATCAGCACATACTTGTTAAGAAATTATATTTAAAATTAAATAATAATAAAAATGTTTTAGTTTTTAAACACTTTCTTTAAAAAATATATTATTATTTATATTTAAAATGACATTGTTACTTACATAACTTACCATCTTATATTTATATATTTTTTAAATTTATATCAGAAAACTACTTTGTAGTTAAGTTAGTTTAAATAATTTTATTTTTTTGAATAAATATTAATAGGTAATTTAATTTTAATTATAAAGATAAATAAAATTAATTTTATTTTTTATGTATATTATAGATGTCAAATCAAAGTTCATCACGACATGATTAATTTGATATATTATAAATAAGAAATTGCCAATAACTAAAAAATTTATTAACTTTTAAATATACTTATAATTTAAGTTATTAAATTTGTTATAATTTAAAAAGAAAAAATATGAGGAAAAAAAGAAAGATTGGAAAAAAAAAGTATACCTTATAAACCACGTCTACAATAAAAAAATAATATTAAGACATAATTAACATAAAAAAGACTATAAATATCCAGTATATTGATGGATATTCCAAGCCTATTTACTTTTGGATTGGAATAAATTAAAATTCATCCAAGTCAAACAATAAAATTTAAGAATTTGTCACATATAATCCCGAAACGTGCGAGTCTGCCACTTAGGCTCAGCACATTCGGGAATTATATATAGGGGAATTTTGTTCTTGGACTAGGTAGGGGAAAATTTTTCGTTTATGTACCTTAAATTTAGGATAAATAATAATATTGCAATTTGTATTGAATTTAGGGTGTGGAACATAAAGAACTTTTTGTATTAAATTGCAACTTTTGATATATGATTTGTCTATATCGCAACATCCGGTCATTGGCGCCCACTTTCCACCGGAAAAGCGAGCGTGTGAGACAATTTACCAAATTTGAGGGCAAACATGTCACTTCATCTCTCTTTCTTCTTCCTTTTTCATCATCTCTCTCACACACACAATCAAATTTGATGGCACCGCCATCCGCCATAAGGCCTGGGAAAAGAAACCTTACTTTGTTGTCGACGGAGTCTCCCATAATCAAATTTGAGGGCACTACCATCCATCGCAGCTCCTAGGAAAAGGACCCTACTCTAACGCTGGTGGAGTCTCCCGCAGTCAAATTTGACTTCAATCTGGACGGACTTGCTGAAATCGCCTAAGAAAAAAAAGAAGAAGAAATTTCAAGAAATGTGTTCGAAAATTTTCTTCGCTCTATTCATCTTCTTTCTCTTCCCCCCATCATCCCTTGCAACCCCATTTTTCCTTCCAACAACTCACACTATGGCGGAGCTTTCTTGAACTCCACCTCCATTGTCCTAACGGACGGAGGAGAAGAACTACACCTTCCTCCTACTTCCTCCGTTCTTCCCGCCGTCTGGAGAGCGTTATGCGTTAGCCTAGTTGATTCCTTGGCCCCGTGGCTGACTCCGCCGTCTCTCTCTCATGTATTTTCTCTTTCGTCATCGACGAGGCAAGTTCTTGTCGGCTAGAGACGGATTCTCATTATTGATCACTTTAGAAGGCGCAAATTTCACGGACCTCTACTATGGCTACATGAGCCTCCGATTTTCTCGTCATGGAAATCGACAATTAATTTGACTGTGTGAGAGAGAGTGTGTGTAAGAGAGAAGATGGAAGAGAAATAAGAAATAGAGATGAAATGACATTTTTACTCTCAAAATTGGTAGGTGAGTCTCGCACGCTCGCTTTTCTGGTGGAAAATTGGCCGCCGATGGTTAGTAGTTGCGATATAGACAAACTTATTAATATATAATAGAGAGAGAGAGAGAGAGAGAGACATTTACTTGAAATAGTATTAAAATTCCCACTTAGAAATTTCAAAGTTAGTATTTGTTGTGTACAAATTGTTATATTTTACCGAGTACCGAATCAAGGATTCATTTCCCGGGTCGATCTCTTGAGGAAGGCGGTTCGGAATTTAGCTTTGGTATCGCTAACACACAAAAAGAAAATAAATCCTAAACACTCTAATCAGATAGCAGTTTGGATAAATTATTAACTAAGAAATAAAAATAAAACAATAATCTACCTAAAAATATAAACGAATAAAAGATGTAGAAGCTAGAGAATCGGGAACAATTAATTCAAGTTCTATTTGCACACTGGGACATTAATCATTCTATTCTAGATTGACGCTCTCACTTAAGTATCTAGCGGTTCGCTCCCAATAACTCTTCGTAACAAGGGATTGAACATAGATGAACAAACTTGAGCATACGACACAAGCCAATTATCCCAATCCCAATAACTATTCATAACAAAAGACGGGTCATCGACAAGCACGTATTTCAATCCAAAACTTTATAGACTATTCAATTACGAAATCATCTACCTCATGCGAGCCTAAGTCTACGACTTCTCCCCTTTCGGTTCTAAAAGTCACTAATTAAATTAGAAGAGAGTTAATCGACTAATCATATAGAATCAACAAAACCCTAACTCGACTAATCAACATTCAATTGTTTCCAATTGCAAGATCGAAGTGTCACTCTTCGATTATATCAATCAATCAAACAAGATTTCATCAATTCGTAATCAAATCAACCCGCACAAGAACGAACAAATCAAGCCCGACAAATACACGTTAAACGAGAAAAATCATTCCATATCCCTAGCAATCAGAATTAGCTATGTATATCGAGTTCAACACATATAATCATTCTTCTCAAATCAATTAACCATTATTCATGAATTAATAAAGAGAGAAAAACTTACAATAAATCCCAAATTCAAGTGTTGAATCCCAAAATACAAAGTTCAATCCTTGATTACTACGAAGAAGAAGAAAAAAAAATGGAAAAGAAAGATGAAGAGAGGAGGAAAAACGAAAAAGAAGAAGGAGAGGAGAAGAAAGGAGTTCCGTGATGTTTTTACAGGCCTAGGGTTCGTCCCTAGGAGGGGGAGAATATCTGTGTTGAAGTTCCGATCTGATATTTATAAGCAGCAGGGTGTCCGGGCGTGATATAGTGCCACGGCACGAGGCGCACATCTGCCGCAGCGTGAAGGGACCATCGCTGCGTGACGCTGGGGAAGATGGAAGTCTCTGCTTGTCCGTGACGTGGAGGAAGTGTGTGGCGTGGCGTGGGGCTGTTTCGTGCCGCGGAGGGGGTCAGTGCCGCGCCACGGCGCGCAGGGCTCCTGGTTGGTCTACCCGTTTCGGGCTCATTTGGGCTCGTCCGAACTCGGAATTGAGTTCCGTTTTTTCCTATACGTCGCTAACAAACTTTTCTATTAATCTATGCGCTCGAAACAAACTTTTTCTGAAGAGAAAGTTTGCCCAAAGCTCCCGACCTACACACCAAAAAGGACAAAACACGAAGAAAACCGGAAAAACAAACGAAAAACACCTAAGGACTCAAAATGAAGGAAAACACATAATAAAACACAAAACGGACTAAAAACTAATGAAACGACCTAATATGGGGGATAAACAAAGATAAAATAAACACGAAAAAATGCAACAAAAATGGGACAAACACTATACTTAGTATTTTTTATTTTTTTATTTTTGGAAAATGGCGCCTGAATGAAAATTCGAATTCAAATTTTAAAAAAATTATTATTTAAGAAAAATATTGTGTAAATCTTAATTCCTAAATATGGGCAATGATTTCCTTAAATATTACGAGTAAATCTGGCCAATAATGAGAAAGAATATTAAAAATCTTGCTTTAAAAAAATCCAGCCAATCATTACCTTAAGTTTTTTCGGTCAAATGTGCAAATTTAGTTACAAAAATCTGGTCAATCATTTAACGAATAAAACGTTTGATTTTTATTTTTGTTTGAAATCTTTCTGAAAAATCATGTCAACTTAATTGTTAAATATTTTTTATCCATACTTGTCTATTTACAAATCTCATATTTTATGGTCATAATCAAAAATCCAAATTTAATTAATAAATAATGTTAATTTTAGAAATTAATTTTTATATTTCGAATTGTTCAACTTCATTGATGATTTTTTTGTCCAAATTTATCTAACTACAAAATCTTCTTAAGTTTAGAAAGAACTCATATTATGTGGATTCTTGGTAGATACCGGTTCAACCAGCTATAACGCGCCCGGAACCCAGGACCGACTTTTGACCTTGTCTAGCCACAGCACAAGTGCACAACCGACTCACAAGCCCTAATTTTCAAGAATATCTTTGTACTCAACTACTCTGCTCGTGACTTCGTCTCCCGCACGTTGCACACACTTCGGTCGGCGTCGAAGCTCGCACACCCGCACATACTCCACTAGACGGTCATCTCGACGTCTCCTACAAACTCTCATACAACCATCAATGAGTTCGTCACCCAAATCTCTTCGCATGGGCTGCTAGGCTTGTCAAAATGGGCCAGGGCCCGTGGGCCAGTCAGCCCCACCCCACCTAATAAGTGGGTTACGTTGATGTTTTAAAGGCCCACCAACAAGCGGGCCTATACGGACTGGCTCGCGGGTCATGGGTTTTGGCAGGCTGGGCCAGGCGAGCCACGGGCCAGCCCGCCATTAAATAAAACAAAAAAAAAATGATTCAAGTAAAATCACAAATACACAATAGCACTTTACACACTATTCATTATACATAACGCAAATAAGTGTCAATAACACTTACAGTACTTCACGCACGCTTCTGTTCTTTAATTATTTTCTTTTCCTTTTTTCTAAGTTTTTTTTTCTTACCTCACAACACAGTCACCAGAGACGGGCCTTGTTCGTTTTTCCCTTTGCTAACCCTAACCTCATCCTCAACTATCATTTCCTCAAGCGGCAGGAGCAATCCTACAGACCTCTGCAGCCCCACCGGTGAACGGTGTGCGGCGGCGACCTTGGAGCGGCGACGGCGACGGCGACCGACGGATTCGAGCGGCGACCGACGAACGACGAGAGGCGAGCGGGCCAGCGACAGCGACTCCAAGCAGCAACTACAACGGAAACGTCGGCAAGGCTTTCTTCAGGTAGTGATGGCTGAACATATTCTCAAAATGAAGTGTGATTTAAGATTTGAACTGATTTGTTGATTTCGGTTTTATTGAATTTTGAATTCTTAAAATGAAATGGCTGAACCTGAAATTCTCTAATTCTGAAATGAATGTGGTTTATGACTATTGAATGATTTATGTTTAAATTCATATTCTCCCAGGTTTTTGTGCATTTGTATTTTGTTCCCAGCACCAGGTTTAACAATGGTCACTGTTTAGTACTTTTTTTTTTTCATCTACATGAGGCGGGCTGGCCCGCCTAGCCCGCGGCCCGTGGTGGGGTTGGGCCGGGCTGCCATTTCACAGGCCTGCTGAGATGGCGGGCCGCCCCGTCCCGTCCAGCCAAACGGCGGGTTTTGACGGGCTGCGGTCCTGCCCGGCCCGGCCCGCTAAACGGCAGGTTTTGGCGCCGGCCCGTTTTGACATGTCTATGTACTGCACCTCAGAACCATGTTCGTCTTTATTTTTATTTTTTTTATATTTATCCGTTTTCTTGTACTGATTTGATGATGACCTGTTACTGATTTATGGGTGCTATTCCAAATTTTCACAATCCCAGAGAAGATTGAAAGTAGGTTATAGAGAAGTCTGAGTTTTGCTGTTAGTCTGGACTTGGTCAAGTTAGTGAGTTACACAAACACTCAATTGTTCAATTAATGTAAGTAGGTTATATAGAAGTTCGAATATCTTGATAATTTTTGTCAATTTTAATTTATGTAATAAGCTCGAAAGCATTCAGGGGCATAGTTGGTGCAATTACTCGTGTATTGTGTTAAATGAATAATTGCATTTTTGTACTTATTGAGATGTGATACTTAGGACATGGTTTAAGGACTCCTCGCCAGAGTGATATCGCCCCATAAAAAAGGGTGTATTCTTAAAGTAATGATAAAGATTTAGTTAAATACTTAAATTTAATTCTGTTTGTGTTTGGGATTTCAGTTTCAAGAGGTCTAGGTTGATGTTTTATCAGTATTCATTGAAACACAAGTGTTTTTTTCTTCATATTCTACTCATTTTCTTTTTTAAATCTAAATAAACCTGAATGGGGTGGGAATGTTGTATCAGGTTGCTCGGTCGCTGTAATGGCTTCTTCTTCCACATTTTCTGCGTGGGCCTCTAGCAGAAGTATACTTACCCCTAAGGCAACTAAGTACTACACTGAGCATATCTGCAATTATCAAAACGGCTGTCCTCTTAGACAAACACATCATGCTGCGTCTATAGCTGCATCTACCGGAACATCACTCTCAAAGTCATCTCTCAAGAATGGATTCAAATGCCGGGCTCTAGAGGTGGAGACCCAGCCTTCCATTTCACAGGGGAAGAAGTTTCAACTCGAGGACATCATCGAGGCCCAGCAGTTTGATCGGGAAACTCTGATTTCCATATTCGACGTTGCACTTGAGATGGAGAAGGTTGAGAAGAACTCACCTGGGAGCCAAATTCTTAAAGGTTATCTGATGGCCACCTTATTTTACGAGCCCTCAACCAGGACCAGGCTCTCATTTGAGTCTGCCATGAAACGTTTGGGTGGGGAAGTTTTGACCACTGAGAATGCACGAGAGTTCTCATCGGCTGCAAAGGGGGAGACCCTTGAAGGTAGATAGATATCTTGGTTTGTAAATTTATGTATTTCAAGTCTGCGTGACGATGGCGGTGATGACGACACACTAATCTTGATTTTTATATTGCATTCAGATACTATAAGAACGGTGGAAGGGTACTCTGATATAATAGTGATGAGGCATTTCGAAAGTGGTGCTGCTAGAAGGGCGGCAAGCACAGCTGGTATTCCGGTTATTAATGCTGGAGATGGCCCGGGACAGCATCCAACTCAGGTTTGTAGACTCTCTCTCTCTCTCTATCTATCTATACATCAGTTCCCAAATCTTGAACATCATCTTGCCCCTTTTCTGCATCTGAATCTTAATCTGGAGATGAAAACTGAACTGCAGTACTGAAACCTTGTAGTAATATCTACAAAATCATGTCTCATATGTTGGTGGGTTTTTATAAAATTTCAACTGACCATCTCGTGTATGTGACTGGACTTTTTCTTTATCTGCATTCATAGGGTCAGTTATCAAACTGGTTTTTGGATTTCAATTATGAATAGACTAATTATGAACCTTGTTCGAATTTTGTATGAAGTGGGTCTCTCTTTTCGCCTTGGTATAGCTAGTTGAAAACTATTTTGCAGTTATAGTTGTTGCAAACTGCTGCTATAGAACCCTTGTCTTCCTTCTTATGCCCTTCTATTACCGGATGATTTTTTCGTTATGTATTTTTATCTTGAATGTTTAAATCTGTATCTTTTATTTTGCACGTCTTACTATTTGTTTTGTAGTTCCAATTCTTAATATTATGTCCCTACCTTACTAGTCAGTCCATTATCCGCTCCTTCTATGTCCTGATATATGTATATTTACTCGGGACACTGAGTGCACATATGTGAAACATGATATAAATATGTTCACTGTGTTGCTTCTCTATGCTTACCTGCTTGTGGACATATGATGGACAGATCAAGAAAGTAATGGCTATCTGATACGATGACATTATTTGGACATGTGGCGTAATATTTACGTTATTTATTATATTTTTATTATACATCCATCTCAGGCCTTGCTGGATGTGTACACAATTCAAAGAGAGATAGGGAAACTTGATGGCATCAAAGTTGGACTCGTTGGAGATCTTGCTTACGGAAGGACTGTCCGCTCGCTCGCCTATTTGCTCGCCAAGTTTAAGGATGTTAAAATCTACTTTGTCGCACCTGAAGTAGTGAAAATGAAGGTACACCGTACACCTACGCTATGGTCCTATGTGCAAGGTGTCAAATTCCTAATGAAGACTTAATTAATTTTTTAATAATACCTATTTCAGAATTCGTGTCGATATATAAAATTTCCAATGAAAGTTGGAGTCAAGCTGACACTATTCCTGATAAGTAAAAGAACTTAGCATAATTTTTTTTTTTTTTTTTTTTTTTTCCGAAACGATNTTCCAATTGTAATTACAGGATGACATAAAAAATTATCTTACATCCGAAGGAGTTGAATGGGAAGAGAGCAGGGATTTAATTGAGGTGGCTTCCAAATGTGACGTGGTGTATCAGACCCGCATTCAGCGAGAAAGATTTGGGGAAAGAATTGATCTTTATGAAGAAGCCCGAGGCAAGTACATTGTGAATCGAGATGTCTTAGATGTGATGCAAAAACATGCAGTCGTAATGCATCCATTGCCAAGACTTGATGAGGTAAGCTTAATTGCCAAGAAAAATGTGCCATTTTTTTCTTTCAAAATTAGATGTTGCAATTCGTGTCAAGGCAAACATCAACTGGTATTTCTAATTTTGAAAGAATTGGGTTTTATCATAGTCATGGTAGACTCTGAGGGTAGTATGTGTATATTATTCTGTTTACTCTTACATCTTGTTGTTATCTTTCGACTGATTGTGTGGATTTGTCCTTTGCACCAATTTTCAGATCACTGTTGATGTGGATATTGATCCAAGGGCAGCCTACTTCCGACAAGCAAAGAATGGTCTCTACATACGCATGGCCCTCTTAAAACTTTTACTGCTTGGATGGTGAATCTTTATGGTTGCATTTTCTCCATGGGGGCACAAATAATGAGTTTTGGAATGTATTAGTCATTTAGTTTTGTCCATCAGTCCATTGCAAGTTTTGTGGTGGTTATATTAAACCTTCGTAGTGATATTAGATTTTTATGGCTGAGAAGGATGCTATGATTATTTATCACTGCAACTTTGGTGCTTGGACTTGTATTTCAAGTAGTTTCAAACAGATTGTGCAAGATCAAGTGGAGTTCTTTTGATGGAATCTTGTTTTTACACGGTCTAGGAAAATATGTGCATGTCTAGAATCTTTTTCAGAATATGTTTCAAATAAAAGGTATACATTGTCAAAATCCGTATATACAGAATATGTTATTATTTACATTGTCAATAGGAGTTTTTATACCTTTTCTGCTTGCATGCCTAGAGAGTAGAGATCCAACAGATGCTATATTCGCCAAAAATTTCATGATTCACTGAACTTCAAAATCGAATTTTCTCCAATACAAAAGGTATACATTGTCAAAATTAGCACTTTACCATTTTCATAATATTTCATTTAAATAGAGCTTCATTGATATAGTATATTAAATTAACTTAAAGATATATTATCATAATGATATATCTAAAGCTTAGCATTTGAACTCGTGGATGTTTATGGATTGACCCATGTAATATGAAAAGAAGTATGTGTGGCTACATGTTTTGTTGACATACAACCATTATCAGTACGGTGGGTCAACTATTGGTCAAAATATTATAAAGAGGTATGAACGTTTAAGTGAAATGGTCAATTTGGTGCAACCACCGACAACAGACAATATAGTAAAAGACTTGGATGGCTAAATGGACCCGCCAGCGCGACTCTACCATTAGTAACGAGTAGTATTAACTATTTAGTAGTGATATATGGAACGGCCTGAGGTCACATGTAACAAATAATACATGTAAAAAGATATATATGATGACTATATATTTTTAAAATTTGTCAAAGAATGTTGATTAAACATGCAATAACTTCCTTCAATACCGACCTGAACTGCCAATTCAAAAATCATGTATTTGATT
>BKCP01002225.1:204369-241740 GCA_008636005.1 Striga asiatica
TGAGATCCAGCCACCCAACCAATATTCAAATTTCAAAGTTTGTCGATATTCAAACAGCAACCAGTTGCCAGTCACATGAATAGATTGGATAAAAGAATGGCATTTGACAAGCTGGCTTTTTCTCTATCCAATCAAGACACCCCTAAAGATTGTTATTCTATTCCTCAAAAGGTCTGCATATCGTTCTCAGATCTATGACTGTGATCAGCATGCACATGCACTGTCACTGTCATGTTTTACCAAAAAAAGAAAAATAAAAATAATAATTAAATAAAAACCAACTAAAAAGAGCAGCCCATGTTGACTTCTATTCTCATTACCCTTGCATTTGCATATGAATGGAAGAATTCAAATTTTGTGGAAGGTGTATGAACTATGAACTGAATTCACTGATGATTGAATTTGATAAATCAACTTTAGCTACTCAAGAATCATCTCAAACAAGAATTTCAAGAACTGGAAAATATGTTACCCAACCTAATCATGGAAGCAAGACCAATCAAATGTGACACCTAAACTTACGACGAAGCTTACGAAGAAAAATTGATGATAATCGTCAACATTACAATTAAGTTATAAGGTGATGAAAGAATGATAAAAAAATCCAAGCACAAGCAAGCGACACCGGGAGCATATGATCACTGCCCGATGATAAGGTAAAACAAAGAAAAAATAGAGGTTAAAAATAATCATATCAACAATTTACTAGCATTACATCTTCCTAAATTTCTTTTAACCGAAAAACACAAGTCCTCACTGAGAAAAACAAAAGTCGGGCTCCCGGCAAACAACATAGAGAGAGATAATTCATTCATGCAAGTTCTAATGGAGCTTCTCAATTGAACGCGGAAAACAGCACTGACATCATCATGAGCACGAAACCGAACAATAGGTTCTGCGTGCTGCTCTTGACTGACGTGGCAAAAGATATGTCTTGTGGCCTGAGAAGAAAGAAAAATATAACATTGAGCGAATGGATAAAGAGAAAAAGGTAATACATGAAAGCGGAGGAACGTACCTTTGTAGTCGGCTTAGTGCACCACAGAATAAGACATTATCTGGAGCTGAGAACTCGGTTTGGTTATTAGGCTCGGGATTTATAACCCTCACGTAGGTTTCTTGTCCAAGGTACCACGAGTCAAGGTTTTCTGTTCTCAGGTTCCAAACACCGACATTGTCCAGGGAGATCAGGATAGCAGTCCAAGCTCCAGGATAAACCTGTCAATATAAACCAGAAAAATATAGAAATTCAGATCTGAAATTATGAAGAGCTCAATGCAATAGTTAGAAGCATTTCAGGTTAGATATAATAGTAGAACTACCTCTCTCATGTTTCATTACAAGTTCAAAAATCAAGAATTGAGAAAAAAAAATAAATAAATAAAAAAATGACTTGATTGATATAAGCATATAATCCATAATAATATGCGCACCTGAGCTGTACTTCGAGCAATCCCATCCCACTTATTGTACGTGCCTCTACTATTCTCCGTCCACTCACCGTAGTCCATACTGTAAAAATTCAAGTCAAATAAGCAAAACAAGTAAATTCAACAGAACAAGCCTCGTTAGAAAATAACTGTTTAAACGTGAAGTAAGAGTCAGGGAAAAGGGAAGCTGGAAACAGTACCCGACCACAAAAAACGCATAACCACTCATGTGATAAGTTTGAACCTTGGTATCATTGTTCTGCAATATGATTTCCATAAATCCCTTATAGGTACCGTTGATGATCGATGTAGCCCTTCGAGGTGGGCCCGTGAGCGGCCGAGTAGGGAAATCGAGGCTGTATACTCCCCTCACGTTATGTTGGTCAGCGAGCCTGATTGGCGTGGAAGGGTTGACAAAGGAAATCCCACTAAGTGTAGTTCTCAGCCTCCCATCAACCATCTCTGGGGGTTTGTTCCTAAGGACATAAACCTCAGTCACGTTGATCGAGCCGTATCTGAATGAGCCTTGAGGATTCGGGCGGGCCCCACTAGCCGTCACATTCCACCTGCAATGACGTAAAAAAACATGATGCTGTGTTGTGTGCAATGTAATAATTATTGACTGACAATATTTTTTGAGAAGAAAAGAAGTGGTCTGCCTTATCTTCTATTCATGTTATTATCAAGTTCAATAATTTATAATGTGTCTCTCTTTGGTTTCAAATATTTCTCCAGCTAGTTTACATTATTTTCTATTGATATATAACAAAATCACTATAAGATTGGACAACTACTAGACCAAGAGCGTGGTTTTGCGATAAAAACTTCAGCTTTTAGTGCAAATACTCATATTGCAAGCCTGCAGCAGAAGCAAAATAGATGAGAATCATAACTTTATTAATTTTTGCAAATAGTTGGAAGCTGAGATTTGGTGAACTTTTCCAACTAAAGCTTACGACTCTCTTTCTCTCTCTAATAGACGCAAAGCATATTTATGAAAGATATAGAATTTGAAAGGAGAAGCACCTGATAGATCTCGCCTGGTTCATGGAGAAGGTCTTATCAAATTGATCTTGCGGTCCTTGCGGGAGAGGACCAAATGCAGGTCCTCTTGAATTGGTGTAGTGTAAGATGCCAACACCAGTGACTCTTTGCCACGTGGTCTCGTTCACGAACCTGGGACTCGCAACTATGTAATAATCACTGCTCGCATTTTGATCCATGGTCACCAGGAACGAGTAAGTTTGGCCAACGTGAATGTCTAAACTCGTATAGTTCTGCTGCACAGTATACGAGCCCTCTGACTCCGCCAGAAGCAAGTTGTGGTTTTGGATTCTGAAGTTGAGACTAGTAGAAATCCCGACATTGCTTACACGAATTCGGTAAGTCCTGCCTGTGAATGTATCACAGCACTAGCTGCCTTTAGCGAAATGATAATTTTAAGTGAAACGGGGTGAAAGTAAATACAAAAATGAGGAATCAAACATAAGAGGCAAACTAAAAAGAAAAATGAAAAAAAAGGAAATGCAGATTTAATTTAGTTAGTATCGTTCATTCACAGCACACCTTCTGCATGAATTTGGGTCATGACATTGGAGACGTAAATCAAATATCAATAGGCGAGTTTTGTGAAGTTCATGAATCTGTTGGATCATTCCATATCCCATAGTAAAGTCCTCTTACCAGGAAAATTTCACTTAGCAAGAGATTACTGCTTGGGTGTTTTCGTGACTTTTGATGTTAGAGATATAAAATATTACATGAAATAGTTCAACCATATATCAGCTCAAGATCTCTCACTAGATACTATGATTACAGATCTAACAAGCATAAAGCTTATCAAAAGGTAACAATGATAACAGTGTTGACTTATCAATGTTGACTTAATGTCATACATATAAAAACACTACATTATAGTGTTGAATCACAACTCCTGTCACTCACCTGGGTGGACCGTGATCGTTTCATGGTCAATGCCAGCAGGGACAAGAGTGTCATTATACCTAAAAGGCCCTCTTCCATTAATCAGAACCCCATCCGGCATGCCGAGATCTCTCCCAGAATTGAGGATTCTCCTCAATGCCTAAACAGATACAAAATAAAATTTTCAACCTTCACTAATAAAAGCTTGAAGACTAAAACATCTCCCTAAAACTTGAACTACTGATAACCAGCAACAAGCACTCACCGTGTGGTTCTGAGTGTACCAATCTCCGATTAGAATCGTGATATCCCCATAAGGGGTGTCAAAAGGAATAGGGATAATCGGTCGATTATTGATGATGAATGAGCCGAAACCTCCGGATGCTCTCTGGAAATTGAGGGAAGGGAAATAAAAGAAACTTCCAATTTGGTCCTTGACCTGAAACTGATAAGTCCAGTTCCATCTGGGAGGGATGGGACAATTTGTGCCGAGAACACCATCTTGCCATGAACACCTCCTCTGCTGTATCCCAGACCTTCACTCAAAAACAAACCATAAACTAAATATTGTCATTTTCCTAAAAAAATTACAAGACTCTTTTTCACAAACAACTAATAATGAAAGATTGTAAAGAATATGGTACCAATGGAGCAAGAGGCCTTCGTCTAATCTGTTCCTCACATTGATAACAACGTTGTTGTTAGTGGTCACGTTGATGGTGGGGCCTGGAAAATGGCCATTAATAGCAATCACCTGCAGGTGCACACAGCATTCCCATTTTTTAATTTCAAGACATATTATAAACTCCAAACAACTGGCTCATGAAAATAGGGTTCAACGCTGAATTATTGACCTAAAAACGGAACTTCCATTACTTAACATAACTTCTGAATCTACAGCAGACATTTCAAGAAAAAAAAAAAATCGAATCTTTACACCACATTACCAGATCTGAAGCTAAAGATTCGAACTTTAAGAAATCTAAAGCGAACCCCATCCGCTAAAAGGAAATTCTAAGCAGGCCCGTATGACCAAACGAGAAAAAGATAAACGGATTCAAAAATTGAGACAAAAATTTGCCGAATCTTAATTAGATGCAAAACAAACCAAGAAAAAAGGGAAAAAAGAAACATACCTGCTGGGGGACACCAAGTGGAGAAGCAGTAATGTATGAGACCACAAACTCATAGTTAACAAAAGGGTCATCAGCAGAAGAAGAGCCCAGCAGCAAGCAAATGTGGATAACCAAGACCCAGAATAATCTTGAACCAGCCATATCGAGTAAACCACAAGATTTCTCAAAAAATCAATAGAAAGAGTCAAAAGCCAAAGCACAAGAAAGTTTTCCCTTGCTTTTTCTTTGCTCTGTTTACATTATCGGAGGAGAGAGAGGAAAGTAACAGGATAATAGACAGCAATAAGTATACGAGCGTGTGAGTCCAAAAGGGTAGTGAGATAACGGCTCTAATTTGTAGTGCTTACTGCTTGCTGCTAGTGGAATTTTTATTATTGTGTTTGTTGGGAGGGGTAAATGTGTATGGGTAAGCGTTGTAGGGTTTGGACAGGATTTCTTGTATGCTTTTGTCGGTTGCAGGTGCCCACTGGCCACACTATATATGACTTTTAAGCATGCAAGAAAAGTAATTATAATAAGCGCAGTTGGTTCAACCATAGGAAATAAATCAAATAATCCAGTGTGTGATGAGTGATGACTAAAGATTTGTGTGTGTGTGTGTGAGAGAGAGAGAGAGGGGGAGTATCTTCACACAGTGGGGTGGGGTGTATTGACAATTTGACAGCCAATAGCCAGTTCATATACGCTTGAATCCACGAGTATTATTTCCTTTTATTGATCAGAAAATGCTGTGTCTCCACCACCATATGATTCTCTTTTATTGCAATTATTGTTTGTTCGATGGGTGTAAATATGTAACGGGATAAGGTTGAAGGCTTGGAGCTTATTTAGCCTTTTAGAGCCTTTTCTCTAAGGAGAAAATTATTTCACTGTGCAAGGAGTATTGAAATGGACTCCTTTGGCTGAACACAACTTGAGCTCATTAAGAATTTGTCAGAATGCGTTGGAGCTCGGTGGTTAGGTTTTTACAAATTTGATAATGGTAAGGAATATATATATGTTCTTTTGTACAATTGTATTGTAATTGATGTAACATTGTGTAACAGCTTGATAAACCGTTGTGTGGGATAATGGCTCGTGGCTCTGTTTAGCATGGAGAAATGTCCACTTGGTAGTTCATGGTTCGCTAGTTATGGCTGGTGGTGTTAACAACCTCAAATTATATATGAGAGGGCAAGCAAATATCTTATAATCTATAGATTTAGAAATTTTATGGATAGCATATGGCTCCCCACCGATAACTTCATACATTGATACTTGTTTAAAGTGTACTTATTGTATGATACGTGTCGATAATTATAGATGGTTTTATAAATCGTGTCATCCGACAACTCCATAGCAAAATCGTCTACAGACTTCTACTGCAACTAATAATTTTATCAATACCGTAAGTGAGGAGAAGATTTTCTGATATCTATGAATAGAAGAAGAGCCTATGTTTGAGGAATTCCTTACCATCCAAAAGAATCTTGTGATTACATGTAACCAGAACTTCTTTGTTCATTATAATCCTACGTTGCCATTAAATTTCCTAGTATCTTTCTTTACACAATTCATCTGACTTATGCATTAGCGTCTTTTTGTAGAGAATCTCTCCCAAGACTTTACCGGTTGTTCAAAGTTGAGTTATGCACAAAGCTTGGCGCAGAAACTCGACTTATTTGGTGTGGTGCACTTCAGTTATTGTTAACCTGGGCATTTTTTGTGTTTGTTAAGCAATAGAAAGCCTTATCATCTCCCTATCGCTTTTCTCTGCAGCACAAGTCTTCAAAACAAAAATTGTTGCCGCTCTCGTCCCCTACGGTCGGCCCCGCCGCCTTTGTTTTTACCATGCTCCTCACTTTTCTATGCCGGTCTCCCCCTCGATTTAAGCTTTTCGGCTTGGATTTGAGGGTTTCAGTTTCAATTTGCTCCTTGTGTGTGGGATTTTGATCCAGAGTCTCTTGGCTTGTTGAAGGTGGTGAAGGAGATTTGAGACAATCCCGAAGTTGTGGTGTTTTCAGGATTTTTCTAGCCAATTGAGTTGTTTCAGAGTTCTCAGATCTTAGTGTATTGATTGCGTTCTTGCCCGTCTAGGATGCTGTTTTTGAATTTTTTGTTTGAAGTGGAGATTGCGATGGAAGGCCGGAGGGCTTTATTCTATTTATTAGTTATTTTTTGTGCTTGTTTTGTGTTTTCTTGTATTTTGCTTTGTGGAGTATTCTTCATTATATTATTGGCGTGGTTTGATTCTTTCGAGTGGGAGATAGGTAGCTTTTGTTTAGTTCATTTCCGATTCTAGGCTATCGCTTTATAGACCTTCCCCTAGATTCAGCTAAGTTGGTTGATTTATTCTGTTATTTTTAACTGTTTTCTAATATGTAATTACAATGTTTATTAATACAACTCTTGTTTTTTTTTTTTTTAATTGTTATGATTCCTCTCATTTCCCATTTATTTTATTTTATTTTATTTGCTTCGTTTGATTCTTATACTAAATTGTTATTGAAAATTTCTAGTTGTTAAATAATCCGATATAAAATGGGATATTGATTATTATAACTAGATATTTTGTTACACAATTAAATTTATAATTTTTTTTATTGGCTAGCGACCTTGATTTTTTCACAAATGTTCATAAACTAGCTTGCTTTCAATTAAATAGTCAATGAAATGTATGGTTCGACATCCTCATTAATTTGCAAGATAAGAGCATTCATAATGTTTTGGGTTCAATCCCAAAAAATTACATGTCACATAAGAAATAGACTCAGTCTAAAAGAATATATTCTCCAATGCAAATAAAAGTAGACTGAATCCTGCTGATGTGACAGCCAAAAAAAGAGACTCGGTCTCCTCTTAAGTCTATTTTAGACCCAAGTAGAGACCTAGTTTCTTTGCATTGGAGTGAATTTTATTAATTTTACATAGTTTTATCCATGTCATATAAGATTTGAGTTTATTTACTTGCTACATAGACAAGACTAGACCCAATGCATTGAAGATGCTCTCAGCGAAGAAAATAGTAATGTCATGCTCTCTCTTCTACACTAACCACCTCACCCCTATATACTCTAGGAGCAGCCGCTTGTCCCTCTTATGAATATAGGCCACAATATGGGCTGTCTTGTGACCATCTTTCAAGTTGGGCTACATTGACAATATTATACACGGGCTAAAATTGGGCCCTTATGAATTGGTCCAGCACTGTCAACAAAGTTCTTCCAAACTAGTTCGAAGAACATCTAAAATGAGCTCGGATAAACTCGAATTAAGACTAAAATCACAAAAAGTATAACAAAAACATTTAACTCCATCTCACATCATTTCAAGTGTGCATTACTAATTGTGGCTCACAATAACAAAAGAGAATTAATATCATCTGACTTTAATTCTAGAAAATGATGGTGTATTTTTGCTTCAAAAGAAAAATATCAGAATCATTTTCACACAGTTGTTTAAAAGAGGTTGTGCCTCATATACCACCATCAACAAAAACTTGAGGCAAAAGCATATAATAATCTACAGTACTGGAAATAAAAATTACTTGGGCAACAAACTGCCAAAACAAAATCCAAAGATAAAAGACATAAAACACTTAAGAAAAAAACCTACAATTTATCATCAAATTAGTCTGTATTATCTGCATTTGCTTCATCTGTGTTAACATCCTTTTCTGCCATTTTCACAAGTGCTTCCAGGAAATCTTGAACCTGCACAAAATTATTACCAATAATATAATATTCCTCCAATGAGAATTACAATAAATTTAAAAACTATGAAGAGCATAATTAAGAAGAAACAATACATCAGTGTCTAATCTTAATTACCTCTGAAGTATCCTTAAGAGAAAAAGATGCGCTGCTCTCCTTCGGAACAGCTGATACAAGGACACCATAGCCACGATTTTTCTTCCTCAGCACCTGTAGGAAACGAGAAAATCACATTAACACCAAGTCCAAAAAAAAAAAAAGAAAAAAAATATAGAAATATTGAGGCATTCTATATTGAGGTTATTGTGTTTTATCTTATTACCTTGAATGCATCTTCGTCTGTTCTGTCATCCCCAATATAAATTGGGAGAACATCATTACGGTTGCTAAATCCTACATGACCAATTAAATTGTAATTGTTTTTTCAAGTTTTCATAACAATCAGAAAAAAAAAAGAAAAAAAAGTCTAGATCGGTAGTTGTATTAGACTGACTTACCTAGAGACTCTAGAAGAAACTTAACTGCCTTCCCCTTGTCCCAGTCAATCACCGGACGAACCTCCAAAACCTATTAATCAGAGCANGAAAAGAAGACAAAATGTTTAACAAGAAAAAAAAAGTTGAGACATTTGGTAAAATTGAAGGGAGAGGAGGGAATTAGTTTAATGCTTACATTCTCCTCTACATTGCGGTAATGTACAGAGACACAAAACTTATGGTTCTCAACTTTCGAGCCTTCTATGTCTTTCGCAATATCAACAAACTTTCTGAAAACCTGGAAAACCAACAAAAATTTCAGAAAAATGGTTATTTTTCAACCCGGACGATGTTTTTTTCTGCACATGGATAGTTTTTGTTCCGTTTTGAAAAATAACAAACCTCGTCGATCATAGGTATAAATTCACTGGCCGGCTGGAATAAATTAACCTCCTTTCCCTGCACATGCCCAAAATGAAAAAAACAGTAATTTTCGCACAATCATATATTATATTAGACAAAAAATTGAACAATGACCAAATATATACCTTGGGATCGGAAGATTTCACACAATTTTGATGGTTTTTTGGATTAACCGAGTCTTTGGCCGGGAAAATGATGTCCATTCCATGACTGCCGGCATAATAGAGTTCACTAAGCCCTACCAATTCATAAACCTGAAAACAACAATACAGTATAATATAAATCAAAATCTTAGCAAAAACATTAAAAATAGTTACACGACTTTTCTAATAAGAATTTTGCGTATCCCACCTTATCTCGACTTCGCCCACTGATGATGGCGGTCGGAAAATTTTTCGCGACACTCCTTACAACAGATCGCATCTGATAAAATCAAATCTCACTTCAATCACATGATAAAAAAAAAAAAAAAAAAAATNAAAAAAAAAAAAAAAAAAAATCGCGAAATTGAGTAAAAGTAACTGCAATCAATCAATCGCTGAATCATCAAATTTCTTACGACATCAGACATAAAAGCTCGATCAGGGTCATCCACGATCGGCGAAAGCGTGCCGTCATAATCCAAGAACACGACCAACTTTCTATTCTTCGCACGATCTACAATCGTCTGAAAAGAATCGAGGGCCGATGGATACTTAATCTGCAACGAGAACCCAATAACAGGATAACTATATCAAGATTGATCTCAAAAAAATATATAACAATAAAAGAAATATTGAAACACGGTTCAACAATAACGATAACAATTATTATGCACCTTCCAAGAGAGATAAGCAATTTCAGCATCATCAGAGACGAACTCAGCACCGTTGAAATCCTTGAGGATCTTCTTGCGAGGAGGAGAAGATGATTTCATGGAGTCCAACCAGCCGTTGTATCGAACATCACCGAGTTTTACGGGCTTTTTTCTTGGAACAGTGGGAATGCTTTTAGGGAAAGTGGGCCCGCTTGATTGTGAGCAAGGCAGGAGGCCCGAACGAATCCCCAGCCTCGATTTGTTCAGCGAGGCAGGGTCCGTGAGAACCGGCGAGGATTTTGTTGACTTAACGTCCATCGGAATTCNTTTTTTTTTTTTTTTTAATGATCTGATGCGGTATAATTCAGAAAACACGGCGGATAATAGCCCTATTACTAACCCACCCTTTTATCGATGAAAAACCACCTTTTCAATGTGATTCTGTTACAGCATTCCATTAATCTGAGGATTCGCGAAATCTGATCGACAGCATAAAATTACGGTTATATTAACGCGCGAACGAATCAATATTTTTGACTGAAATCTTTCTTTTTAGGAAAAGGAAAAAGAGAAACACGATCATCCTGCAAAAAAAATGGGATTTTTACGAAAATCACGTGATATATATACCTCATCTTCAAAGACACAATGCATTTATACAGGGAAAAGCATCATCTTTTCGTCAAATAAATTCTGAAAATGTAGATTATCCACGAGAACCGTCTTTTTTCTCCTGAAATTGCAAAAGCAAACATTAATTACGAACAAAATGAATCACGATCCAACTTTATAATCAATTGGGAATAACAGGGCTTGATACACCATCTACATCATTTTCAGCACTATAATGAGTTTGTATGGCACAAAGCATGATAGACCTGTACTAATTTTTTCTAAGAAACTAAAATACTCAAAACGTATTAAAACAAAAATGAGTACAATGGAGGACTTATAAGCCAACTTCTTTGATCGAACTTCTTAAGATGTAGTAATGAATGCCTTCACCTATGCCAAGTTTTGCCATCTTTTATTAAGGGGAAAAAAAAAAAAAACACCATAACCATAAGAGATGAAATTGAAACCGCCTAACAAAGTTTCCGTTAAAGTCAGAAGAAAGATACAAATCTTGCCGATAAATAAAGCACATTGAGTTAAGAATACATACGTCACGGTTAGTAAACTAAATAAAATATAATTGAGAAAGTCCTAGAGTGACTTGAAAAAAAACGTGTGTAAAGGTTGCGGTGGTGTCTTTTCTGATTGCAAATGCGGAAAAGCACGCTAGTGCACTTACGTGACGCATTTCACATTTTGTTTCTGAATGAAAAAAGAGATGGGCTTTGAACAGATCTAACTATTTACTTCCCTCACAACGTGTGAAAACACAAAAGAGCTTGAAGGAGGAAAAAAACTATGTGAGAAAACACTAACAGGTGCATGCTCCTAGATTAACAATTAAATATGAGTTTGTCTACCTACATACAAAATGCAATAAGGAGTAGAAGGAAGATATAAGGACCAAGAGAAAAAGACTAAACGAAAAAACATAAGGTTTGAATCCTGATCATGATCACCCTTAGTGTTAGCAAACACCAGCCGATGATCTACAATGCTCTTAGTCCTAACACATATATGTATTTATAAATTTTCAGTTTACATAATATAAAAGCCAATCAAATTTCATTCAGACAAAGATTATATTTCCTCCCAAGTATTTGAATTAATTTTAGCAGTGCCAAAAACAAAAAGATTAAAATTAGAGAGACATGAAATAAGACCCTCTCTTCAAATGCTGCCATCTGCTTATTGCAACGATTAATAACATGACCACACACCCACCTAAATAAACAAATTACAATCAAAAGGAATACGCAAATATTAATTTCAAGCTTGATGTTATTGATATATTCAAATATATTATTCATCTATAATTTTCTGATGAGCCCACACATTCAAATATTTCAAGAATCACATGCTAGGTATATATAGTCATCATATCAAAATATTAATATCATAACTTGTGTAGTTCATGGTCCTCACTGCTTGACTGTATTAATAGACTACACAATATAAAATAGATGGATCAAATCATATCCACCGCTCATGACAAATTTAATAGACGGGTAGATATACACATTTTCAATAGTACTGAAAGCATAGTAGCATTCATGTAACAAGAGAATAAAAGCTCGTTGTTAAATGTTTATGATTGTCCAACAAAAAAAAAACACTAATTAGGCCAACTTTGTGCATCTTTTTTTGAAATTTTGCCTATAATTGGTAGATAACTTGGAAAATTGAAATTTAAAACAATCATTTTGGGATAATTCCATGTAGATCCCACCATTGTAATGCTCATTTGATGTCAGATAAAAAAGTTCTTGAGAATGACCATCTCTGCATATTTGGCCCCATGAATCTCCAAGCGGCGTTTGACTTATGAATGTAACATACAAAAAGCTCACAAAAAAAAAAAATGCACACACACACACATAAATGATGTCATGTGTTGTGCGAGGTGGGACACGATAATGGGAGGCCCTTGATAAAGTATTTCCTATGTTTCCATAGTAAAACACAAAAAAAAACGACCGATTAAGACGCATTAACCAACCTATCAAATTAACGTCTAAACAGCAACCGACATATACAAAAGAGGAATAAATAAATTGTTGAGTCAAGCCAAGATTCACGAAATGCCCAATAAAATATATATAAATAGAAAAACATAAAATAAATCCCATAAACATTAACACACACGTTCATCTGAATAGTCAAATTCGTGGTTTTCTTCTTCCTCATGTAAAAACAGAATAAATAATCAATCAAATTCTGGAAGAATTTGTCTGTGCCGGAATTAAACTCTATACCTCTTATTTTTCATTCCATGACTGACATTCCCAAAAAATCACTTTTGTAAAGGACAAGATTTGATCTTATAACAGATTAATTAAATTTCAAGAGAAGATTTGATCTTATAATAGATTAATTTAATATCAAGAGCATGGTGACATTATTCATGACATAAAGAGACAACGATAAAAAAAAAATAACAATACAAAAAAATAATTGCAAAATACACGCACCTGGTAAAGGACGATTGTCCAATTCACAGCGTCAGAATGAAATAGCTCCAAAAGGGCATAACCCAACGGCAACAAACGGGCAAAAGGGTCCGCTGAAGGTAGAGAAAAATATACCTTAACAACGGCAGGTTTAAATAGAAACCCTAAAATCGGAAAAAAAATTACAGCAAAAAGGAGAGAGAAAGGAAGGGGAAAGAGAAAGGGGAGTCAAAAAAGCAATGTATTTATAGTTTTGATTTTGTGATGAAATACAGACGTGCCAAACAAGGCAACTTCTCCTCCCCTCTTGTTCGGTCGTTGAATCAGGAAACAATTAATAAATTCCGTAATATAAATAAATATCTTAATGTATGTATATTTTTTAATATATATGTGATAATAATAATGTATGGGATAAAATTGAGAAATACTGCTATTAGAATAAACTTTTTTTANAAAAAAAAAAAAAAATACGAGCAGCAGCTGTCTGTCAAAGGTTGTACCTTTTTCTGTTTCTTGAAGCAGTGGTCAATCTCTGCGGTGTTTCTGAAAAGGGGCGTTCTGCAGTTTCTAGAAAACCGGTACAGAAAAAAGTAAATTACCTAGGTATGATTTATTATTTAATGTATATTTAAAAAAAGTCGCACTATTTTGTTTTGTCGTATGGGGAGATTTCATCTCTTTTTCGAGTTTTTTCCTCTTTCATCTTTTAGGATGAACTTTATTTTTTTATTGCCATTATTCTCATGTGTATATTAAATAGAATGAGATATGAATTAAAATATACGAAAATACTCAACTATGTATGATGGACACATGTTAATATGTCTGTTTATGTAGCATGCATACATTGGTGATGTATTTTTTTTAATATATTAACATCACAAATGTGTGCATGCCACATAAGCGGTGGACATATTAACACGTGTCCACCGTGAGTAGGTGAGCATTACCCTTAAAATATATATGATAAAAATTTCATTTATAGTATATAATCTCACTCTAATGCCTATAGTGGTGAATTTATATATCAACAAATTGATGTGTTAGAAAAATAACGCACATAGACATCGGTTTTGTATTTCAAAAATTATGATCCCTCGATAGGTAATTTTTGGACACATGTTAATGTGATATGTGAGGAACTCTCTCTAATGACATATATAACTTATTTGTAATTTGAAGTCGATGTCTAATAGTTGATGGTTCATGACTAAAAAGTTAATTGTTACAACAGAAATATTTGTTAAAATAATTTATGGTTGATTAAAATTTAATTCATATATTATATATATTTGGTAAAATACTAAAATTAACTAATCGGTTAGCTAAATGCAAAATCTTATTGCNAATTTACCAAGAAAATAAAATTTATTTGGATATATAAAACTTATTGCCGTGTGTTTTTGTCAACAAGAGTACAAAGTGGTAGTATGCTATTTAGGGAGTGTGATTAGTGTTTTTTAGGTAAATAAGGACGGAAAAAAATATGATAAAAGAAATAAGAAAACAAGACAGGCGACGAAGTAGGTGGTGCATTGTTGCACTGGGGGTTTATTGAGAGATTTGTGTTGCTCCCGGACCTCTTTACTACAAGAGTCTTGTTGATATACGAAATTGTATCAACGTAAAATTACATCCATATTTCTATGAATAATTGGTCTTGAATTTTTGTATGAATATCAAAGGTGGAAATTATGAAAAATGGAACTTTTATTCCTTTGATTTGTGGAGGACCTCCTCCTTTTATATGCCTAACAAGTGGGCCATAGAAAAAAAACTATTACAAGAGCATTTAATGTGAGATGACATCGTGGGGCCCGATCATGACACTTGTCGGATTCGATTAACGTCTACTTTATCGGCAATTATTGTGTCTACCGGAGACTAATCTTCGCGATATTCGGGTCATGCTAGTGATATTTAATTATGCTCGGCTCGGATGTGGACGATCTTGACTTTTGGGAACTCGATTGATATCAAAGGATCAGCTCGGAGAACCTGCTATTTCTAATATATATTTTATCCCTCGTTTATTTTGCCACATGTCGCATTTTTATTAATCGATGCCAAATAGGGTATCAACAAGTCTATTGAAGGCCATTTTAACAGACTGACGGTAATATCTAGTGAGAATAGTATATGTGATTTTAGATGATGTCTGATGCCCATTGCTTGTTGGGACCTCGCTATTTATGGAAGGGTAGGGTTTTAAAATGTATTATTTTTGAGACAAGTGGCGGACTCCCGGAAGCCAGCTACATGCAGAGTGTTGTGTGTTTCCACAACTTGCTCAAGTGGCTTATATATCTCGTGGGACGGTGGGAATCGAGTCCGGGCGGCAACTATTTTCACACAAGTTTTATTAGTGGTCGGCATGAAGAAAGCTTCATTCGCAAGAAAGCTTCATTCGCTAGTGGACAATGTGAGGATGCGAATTTCTTACGCCATGGTGACGTTGGTCTATTGCATCTATGAACAGGAGGAGATCGACGCAAAAAAGGAGCTAGATTGACTCCGAGGATGGCGTTTATGTTCTATGGGCACACCAAGCCGATGTATCTTTATGTGCTTGTGTACTATGGCTTCGGGCTACCTCATTCCTGTTTAGTTGGCTTATTTAAAATCGGCTTATTTTGGGTAAAAAAATATGTAAGATTAATTATGACAAAAGTACGATAAATTAATTATCTGGATGATTTTCTTGCTAAAACAAGCAAAACAAAATAAAAGGTAAGATCTTCACTATCTATTTATTGTATTTAATTAAGTTTCTTATTTATTAGGTACTGATGAGCCTGAGGTTCATTTGAATTGAAACCAAAACTGATGGATATTTTTATTTATAAATTTTAAAGTGTGACATCTCATTGTCTCCTTTGATGGATATGGTCACACTAGAAATAAATCATTTGAATTGAAACCAAAACTGATGTAGGGGCAGTCGATATAAATTAGGTGGAATAGTTATTCTTTAAAAAAACTCGAATTGAAATTAAATTCCCAATTAATTAAAAAGAACATGCGGTGCGAGGTAGCACACAACCACCACGTTCTGCAGACTGCAAGCTGGGCATCAATGATTTAACAGAAAATGAACATCATAAAATACTGGTTTTAATTTCGCATTTTGATTATATTAATTTCACCTAAAGTTCTTGTTTAAAATTTATTATAAAAAACTAAAGTTCTTGTTTAAAATTTTAAGTTCTTTTCTAAAATTATATTTTTTATTTTCGTTTAAACAAACACATGCCATTAGTACGACTTACCCACCTTATATTATAATAATTTTTCTAACACACATCATATAATAACTTTATAGATAAATTTATTTAATTGATAAAAACTTTATTTTTTTAATAAATATTAGATAATAACTTAGTTTTATTATACAGATAAATGTAGTTATTTATTTTATATATACTATATGAATATCAATCAAACTCGTTTAATTTGATAAATCCTATATTAAAAAATAAAAAAATATAAAAATTATTAATTTTTAAAATAGATTTGTAATTTAAGTTTACCATAATTTTAAAAGACCTATTAGTAANCATGGCGGCCTAGATAACTCAATAATAAGAAAAAAAGGAAAATGAAACACAGAGCCACTGCACAATGCCTAGCCTGAATTCATCTCCCAAACAAAAGCAAACGAACCACACAAAAAACACTGAAACAAACAAACAAACACTGAACTAATCAAAACAAAAGCAACATAACTAATCGAGCCCTTCCAAAGTAGCACACCAAACCGAACCAGCGGAAACAAAGCGAAGGTGAGTCCCACAGCCAGAAGTATCAACCCCGAAACTGCCCAAACCACTCGGTTGCCTAACGGTGTCGAAACCCTAACCCCAGGACAACACCAATCCACCCCGAACCAGGCCCGCAACACCATATTGCCCCGAAACGGACAAAAATGTCACGGCCCCAACCCCAACCCCGAACCGCCTGGAAGCTGCCTTCAGCCATCGCGCCGCCGCGTTCCAACTCCGACCAACACCACTGGCTGAGAAAAGAACTCGACGACCCCTGCGCCTCAAAAGCCAGAAGCAGCGGGGAGACGAAGACGACAATGCAGCCTTGCCCCAATCGCACAAATTAGGTCACCGAGCAATTGAGGCGCTTCCCCCCCCCCGAGAACCGCTCCACGGCTCCACCACCGCCCAACCCAAGATTCGCCGCCGTGAAATCAAGAGTCGGCGCCAGAAGAGGCGAACTCCGATTGCAGCCGACGAGTCCTAACGCCGAGAAAACAGGTAGCGGAGCAGAAAAATAGGGGAGGGAGCCAAACGGCCAAGGGCCGGCGACCGCCGGCAGAGCTAGCTGGCAACTATGGAAGGCTGACGGGTTGAAATCGGAGCGACGAGGCTGTGTGAGATTTGGGAGCGGCGAGGAGATTTGGGAGCGGCACTAGGGTGTCTGAAAACAGTCCACATACTACTTCGAAACACCATAAATTCGAAATACCATAAATTGACAAGTAATCCTTATACCACCAGAATTCGAAACATAAAAGTGTGAAGCAAATGAATGCGGGAAAATATGCATTAATATATATATAAAGGGATTATGAATAACTAGTATTCGACCTGTGCATTTGCACATATATAAATAAATTATTGTGAGTCTGTATGCATATAATTATTAATTATTTTTCTTTCACTTTTTTGTAGACCAAATTTACAATTATAAGAGTTGTAATATTTTTTTTTAAATTGCGTTTATCTGATTGAATGTAATGTATATTTTGGTACATCTTTTATTTGTGAATTATTTATTATTTATTTAGAAATTTTAAATATATTTTTTATTTTCAAAAAAAAAAATAAATGTAACAACAATAATAACATCTAATCACATATACGGTCAACACATTATATGGTCAACTGTCATTAATCAAAAATTTAAAATAATTTTTGTAATTTTGAAGTGATGAGTATTAATTATTTAATGATTAAATGAAAAATTAAATACATCAAAATATAACGGTTTTTGGAGGGAAAATTGTTAAATTGCCACATAGGTAAAATTAAATAGGTTTTATTAAATGTTATTAGATAGTAATTATATATATATATAGATATACGGTCAACACATTATATGGTCAACTGTCATTAATCAAAAGTTTAAAATAATTTTTGTAATTTTGAAGTGATGAGTATTAATTATTTAATGATTAAATTAAAAATTAAATACATCAAAATATAACGGTTTTTGGAGGGAAAATTGTTAAATTGCCACATAGGTAAAATTAAATAGGTTTTATTAAATGCTATTGCTAGTAATTATATATACTAGTATTCGACTCTGTGCATTTGCACAGATGTAAATAAAATTAAATATTATAAGTTATATTTATGTATATAATATAAAAATTATAAGTTATATAATTGTATTATATTTTAAACATATTATATTATAAGTTATATTTATGTATATAACATTAAAATTATAAATTATATAATAGTATTATATTTTAAAATTTGGTAATTGGTTAAAATAAATAGTACACACAATTTGATTGTATACGAATCACTATATTGATTGCATAAAATGTAATAAATATATACTTTTTATAATTTTGAGTGATCATGACCAATTAATTAGCTGAAAAATATTACATTAATTATAACAGTTGCTTATGTGATTTTAGAAATTATACTATACATAAAAAAAATTAATTTATTAATAAACAACCGCTTCATCATATAAAAAATATTGATTTTAGTGTAAAATATAATTTTATGTAACTTTCATATATTATTTAGTATAAAATATAATTACTAATTTTAATATTAACTATTATATTATTCAATAAAAAATATAATTATTAATCAATTAACATAAAATATAATGGTTTTTGTCTTAATTAACCCAAAAAACTGTAATAAAATATTTTCTTATTAATGAGATTAGGTGTATTAATGCCACATAAATAAAATTTATTAGGTTCTATTTATTAGGTTTTATTAATGATTTGCCACATAGGTAAAATTTATTAGGTTTTATTTATTAGGTAAAATTTATTGCTTAGCTAGCAATTATATATATATAGATATATATAGATATTAGAAATTAATCAGTTTATTAGAGTAAGATAATGATATTGGACGTTGAACGTATTATATTGTGGCGTCACTGTATTGACTATTGAGATTACCACGGTTATTAGTCGGTTATTCTGGCGTCACTTTGACTATGGAGATTTTGCATTCCGTGACACATTTTTTTTAATAAATAAAGAAGCAAACACTACGAGTTCCAACATTCTAATTAAAATTCAAACACATCAATCATAAAGCTGTCCTCACTTTATCATCTTGTAATTCTTATATCATTATTTAAAAAAAAAAAAAAAAATTGCACATAAAGTATTACTTTAAGTCTACACCTATGTTTGATTAGACATGGCCAAAGGGTCGGCCGGCCCGCCGACCCGGCACTGACCCAACATTGACACGGCCCGGTCAAACCCGTTGACCACGGGTCCAGAACCGGCCGAATTTCAGACGGGCCGTGTAAAGGTCATACATTTCATGACCCGGCCCGGAGGGTCAGGGCCGGGCCGGGTCAATGACTCTTCTTTTCAATTTTTTTTTTATTTTTTTATACTTTTTTTTTTTAAAAAACATGGATCCGGCCCGGACCCGGCACAGCCCGGACACGATCCGGCCCGGACACGACCCGGCCCGGACACGGACCCGGCACGAGTATAGGTCCGTGCCGGTTCAGGGTCAGTGTTTTTGAGTCCGGCGACCCGGCGGACCGGGCCGGGTCGTGACCCGGCCCGAGTTTTGACCATGTCTATGTTTGATACCCGAGCATAAAAATAGCTAATAGTTGATAAATTATTTAATACTTTATAGATAAATTTGAAATGATAGTTGATAGCTTATAGATGTTGGTTAAAAATTTAGTTAATTAATATAATAAAAGTGTTTGTTAAAATTAGCTGATAGATAATTTGAATAAAAAATTCAAAGAATTTTTACGAAAAGGTACATAAGAAATCTTATGAGATAAACTCTCACTTTCTATACACTTGGTCTTAAAAAAAAAACAACTTATGTAAATTCAAAAACTTATAAACTAGCTAAATAAGTTATAAACTATTTTAGAGTGCTTAGCAAACACACTACATTACTTTATAATTTAAGAATTATGAGTAAAATAGTCATAGTTGATAGTTTGGTATATGGACTTAGAGAAATTAGCATGTGCTATATGCGCTCTAACAATCAACTGTTCGCCCCTTTGGAAGTTAATTGGAAGTCATGGTTAGTTAAAATTATCTAAGTAGATGAACAACGAATTAAAATTGATTTGATGTGTAAGAATGATTGATTAATAATATTTAATTATATTAATAATATTGGAGATAGTATAGTTAGATTAAAATTGAGTTAAATTTGAGTATTGATTGATTTTTTTTAGTATTAAAACTATATCCAATCGCCCCCTTGATTATTTATTTACGTATTTATTTTAATTTCAGGTGTTTGGAATGAAAAGGCATGGAAAAAACTGACTCAAGAACAAGGGGGAAAAATGCTACTGCTACTTATACGCTGCAAAAAATAAAAAGCTGGTTGCCTTGCTCACCTAGAAAAAGCTAATAAATAAAAAGGCGGTTGCTCAATTTATTTATTTTTTTATGAAAAGCAACCGCTGCAAATAGAACCGTTTCACATTTCAACATTTTGGTCAAAACAACTGATTTTAAAATCATTTACCAAACGTTTCTTTTAACTGTTTGGCAATTGGCATGGCCAAACCGCTAAAAGCTGCAAAAAGTATTTACATGGTCTATGTTAATTGACTATTATGAAAATGAAATCAATAAGACATGGTGCACGGGAGTAAATGGCGTGAAACGTCTATATTTATTAACTATTTATATTTTTACAAGTCATTTTGCAGCATTATTCTTTGTACCTATTATTTTATTTTTTATACAAATCTTTTTACTTTTGTACGTGATTTTTTAACTGACGGTTACAAATTAGAGAAGTTGTTCCCTTTCGACATCCATGATCCATCAACATCTTCCCTCATTTTATTTATTTCCACAGGCACCCCCTTTACCAGTTTATCTTTCTTAGATTTCTCGTTGCGCGTCACTCATAATCTGCCCACCGTCATCGGATTCTTCACAAAATAAAGCTCCGGCGGCATTGTAATCTGAGGTAGATCGGATCAGAGAGGAAGAGGAAAGGGTCTCCTCGTGTGGCCCCATAAGGAGGAGTTTCTGCAGGTGCTTAAGGCCAATCAGACCCTAATTCTTGTCGATGAAATTGGCGGATACAGGCGGCCAGATCGGTTAGCGACTCAAGGATTAGGCGCAACAGCTAGTGAAGGGGCGATAGGGTATGACTGGTGTTCTTGGCCCGATCGCCAAGGAGCAGGCGAGGCGTCGATACTTTCGGGTTGAACGTCATGGATGAGCAAAGGGGGTTACGAGTTGCAGACTGAATAGTGATTGGGAGTAGATCGGCGTTTTTCAGTTGTGATGCTGATTCCAGGCTGAGGTGCCTTGTTCGATTTTTATGATACTCGTGGGTTGTTAAACAATGGTTGTGAGTGATGGTTTGAGGTTTTTGAAATGGTGATTAGTGTGTGGTTGTTTCTTTGTAAGAATTCACAGAGATATGAGATTTGGTTGTGACAATGGTTAATTTGAAGTTTCACTAAGTTGGTTTTTGGTTTCTAATTGGTTGTATAAGTGCAAAATAACATGTTTTATACCAATTTTTTTACAATTCAAACTGATTCTGGTGGGTGTATATTTGTTTAACATTCTATATACATCAACTGTCAAAGAATATATATGTATATATACATATATATAATTAATTAAAATGTATGGTATACATGTTTCTTTCTAACACAATCTAATGAGTTGGCAATAAATCGAATCCTTTTTTACATATGATATTCTTTTTTTATGATTTCTTGATGTAACTATGTTTTAGTTTCCTTTTCAATCTCTGTTATCTATTTTAGAAATTATAATTTTTTTCATGATTTTTTTTTCTGGATCTAGACCTATAAATTATTGTTTTAGAAATTATAATTTTTTTCCANGTTGGCGATTTGATAAGTTTTAATTCAGTTTTTTCTCAATCACGTATTTTTATAAGTCTTCTATGCATTTTTCTAAATGATTGGTGAAGTTGGTTTTTCTATAATGTACTGTTCAATAGTAGGTAGTTGTCTAATTTTCCCTGGTGCACGGTGCACCACAAGTTGGGCCTCTCACAATAATATTACAGGCCGCAAGCATAATTTGGGCCTCACGATAATATGCCTAATGTTTCCTCATAGCGGAAAAATGGGCCTAGCCCACCATGCTTTGCGAGTTCAGCAAACACGCTCGAGTTCGATTATGTTCGAACGCTACTTGAGTTTGTTATTTCTTCTTCGAACCAAAATTTGAATTGTTCGAATCTGATTGTTAAGACATTTTTCAAATGAGAAAAATTAAATATATAATTTTCATGAACACAATAATTTCCATGCTCATGTTCAATCGAATTAACAAACAAGGCAATTTTTTCGTTTGTTTTCAACTCAATTAAAGAAAAACAGACGCCATTGGAGCTTGAATGAGCTTAGGTCTACAATAGAGATTATGTACAGTTTTACACAGCAAACAGAACCCTGATTTAGCATAACAATGAAAGGCAAAAATCAACAAATCCTGAAAGAATGTATACATTTGCTAATATATGCAGTAAATTCAATTGTTTCCGTTAACACTCACAACTAATTAATCCCTAATCCCCAATTCACAACCTCAAGAACTGGGAAAGAAAACTAACTCAACACATGCCTCAACCTTTAATCAGTAACTCTGGCTCAATCAGAAAAAACCCCCAAATCAAGATTTTTTTTTTGCCCTAATTCCCCAAATCAAGAAACCCCAAATTTGCCCTAATTCCCCAAATCAATTGACAGCCTTCTCGCACTCCTCAAACTCCTTCACCAATTTCGCATCGTTAAACCCTATCAAGAACTCCGCCACCGCCTCCAAGAACAACGCCGCCTGGTACACAGTGGTGGCACTCACGATGTCGGCCAAGACGCTCCTCCTCAGCCTGTTCGCGTCCACCACCACGCCCACCAGCTCCTCCATCTCCTCCGCAACCGCCTCCCCCACGGCCGCCGCCCCGCCCCAGTCAGCTCCCACGCGCCGCACCAGCTTCGCCTGCGCGCCGCGCGCGCGCGCCGCCAGCGCCGGCACCATGAGCCGCAGCCCGCACTCGATCTGGTCGACCCTCGCCGTCAGGGTCCTGGACGGGCTCCGCCACGCCACGGCAACGTGCCACGGCCGGTGGCCGAACTCCTTCATCTCCACCGAGTCGTACTCGAGGAACCCGCCGCCGTCCTCCTCCTCTTCCTCCGGTGAGGACGGCGATTCTTGGTCGTCGAGGAAGGACCGGAGGAGGTTGGTGAAGAGGTAAGGGTGGAGGTCGCCGAGCCAGAGGAAGGGCTTCTCGAGGGCGTTGCGCCAGTCCGGGTGGAGGCACTGGGCGACGTCTCCGGCGGCGGCCTGATCGAGGGCGAGGTAGTAGGACTGGAGATGGTGGTGCATGCCGTCGACCTGGAGGGAGAGGAGAGCGGGGGAGAGGGAGAAAGAGGAGAGGGCGAGGCGGAGCTGGGGGAGGAGGGTGGTTGAGAGGGTGGCTAGCCAGGTGTTGTAGAACTCGGCGAACGGACGACTTCCGGTGGTTTTCTTGCGGTTAAAGGGAGACGTTTTGAACATCTTTGGGGAAGATTGAGAGCCACTGCAAAATCAATTGAGAGAGACACCAAATTTAATTTGGGGTTGGATAATGGAGAGGATTTATTTTCATTTTGTTTTTTTGAACTTCTGATTGTTTTTTATTTTTTTAATTATTTATTTATTTTAAAATGAGAAGAGTCTTGGCTCTATACTGTTATTACTCTACTAGTGCAAATACAACGCGTATTACACGTGTTAGCAAATTCATATTTAAAATTTAAAAAATAATAAAAAATTCTTATAATTTTCAAATATTATTTTAAAAAATCATATTAATATTCATATTTAAGACACACATCACTTATATGACTTGCTATTTTATATTATAATAATTTATTTTTAATTTGTATACTATAACAATTTACAGTTAAATTAATTTAAAATAATTTTAAATTTTCTAATTAATATTAATTAATAATTTAATTTTTATTATAAAAATAAATATAATTATTTACTTATTTTGTATATACACTATAGATGTCTAATCTCTATGATACAATTAATTTCATGTATTATATATAAAAAATTCATAACAAATAAAATATTTATTAACTTTTTAATTCATTTATAATTTAAGTTAGTAATTGTTGTATAATTATAAAATAAAGATGAGGAAAATAAAAAGATTGGGGTAAAAAATTTTATATTATAAATCACGTCTAGAATAAGAAATGACATTAATAAATAATCAATGCCGTTAATATTTTATAAATATACGGTATTGTTGGTGAAATGGACTTCACTCGGGCTCCTTTAACTCGTTCGGTCTCCGTACCTGTAAGAACCCCAACCCTGGGAGGGGTCCCGGCGTCGGGCCTCCGATGCTTAAGTCAGTACTCGCTCCAAATCAAGAGTGCAAAATGAGAGTATAGTAATGAATATAGAGAGAATTAGGTTTTGAAATATCTTAGCCCCTTTCATAGAGGAATTGTACCTTAGTGCTCAAGTTGGGCTTGACCCATATTATTATGTCATACTAGTGCGTGGCCCGTGCGATGCACGGGAAAACAATATTTATGATTATATTATAAATTTAATATATAAATAACATTATTCATAATTTATTCATTGTTTTTAAAATTAAACTGGTTTGGACATAGTCCGACCGGATGGACCAAGAATCGGTTTATAACCAGCCTAGTTTGCTTGAATAAAATATTTAATCTCGAATCCGTCAACACCAGTCGGTTGGACTGATAGGATCAACACGATTTTCTAAATAAATTTTGTTATATTAAAATTACTTTAAATAAAATTACATATTTAAATAAAATAAAGATTTATAAATTATTTATCACTTAGTTTAAACATTTGAATTTATAAATTATTTAGATATCTTAGTAACACATTTTATGTAAATTTATTACAAAAGTACTATATATATTAAAATGTTTATAAATTAAAATCTGAACAAACCACAAATGATTTAATAAAATAGCTTGATCATTTCGATGACGGTTCAGTTCTGAAAACCTTATATTTACTGTACATTAATAAATATTATAATAAAATATTATTTAATTCACATAAATACTAATAAAATGATGTATAAATATTCTTAAATCATTAAACATGTTGTCATAAAAGAATTGTTAATACGATTATTTGAAATTTGGACTACATAACATTCACGTAATAACATATTTTCAATATAAAATTTATATTAGGTTCAATAATCGATTTGGTGTGGTCGAACTGATACAACTTAGTAACTTGGGACCAACCTACTCGTGTCAAGTTTTTTGACTATTTTAAATATCACCTAAATGTAATTCAATCAACATGGGCAGTACCCTAATTCAATCACCCGATTGATCCGAAGAAATTTTCTTATTTTCTTTAAATATATTTAATTTTAGGAAATAAAAGTATTTTATGATTCATATAATAAATGTCTACACCAAATGAAGTATATCAATATTATAAATTATATATCTAAAGATGAATTAATTATTTTTACTTTATGCATATTAATAAAAAATAAACATCGTAATTTTTAAAAAATTAAGATTAATTGATTGATTATGCAATTTAAAGAATAAAAATAAAAACATACACACTTAATAAATCTTAGCCGAATTTTTTAAATAATAAAATGAACTAAAGCCCGAAATTTAAGGTAGCATTTAATGATGTGTGATTTTTAAAGAAAAAAATAAGAAAAGTAATAAAACTTACTATATATAGGCTGCATTAAATTCTGACCTATTTTGTTGCTACTATTTTTGGTAAATGTTAATTCTTTATATATATATATAGATTTTATATAAATTTATTAGTGAATCAAATACGTCAAATAGTATTCACAACAGTATAAAGTAATATTACTGATTAGAATGGACTCGTCTATTTTGTTGACGTCTTGTAGAGTTGCAAAGTCTCTAAATAGAAATCGAAACATAGGAAAAGACAAAGTATCTTTGCATTTCATAAACACAGTGCCCCCATGTAGTATTATCTTAAACTCGTCAGTTGCAGATTTATACATACCAAGGTTGCTATCAACTTGGTAGTTTCGTATAAGAATGACCATGCCCTCCTCAATGGACTTCTCTTTGAAGCCCGGTATGTAGACTGCACGTAACCACGCTGTAATGCGTTTTCCCTTCACAAATAAATTGACACGGTAAATTATAAACTAATCTTTATGATATGTAAATAATAAATATGAATACATTCATATATTTTTGTAGTGAATAATGAAATCGAATTCATATGCCTACTGTTTTGAATAATGAAATCGAATTCATATGCCTACCGTTTTATCATGCAAAATAAACTCGAGATGCGACTTGAATGTGTTGCCCTTATCTTAATAAAACATCCTCACAATGCGTACTTTAAGCATAGGCATCTTGCTCCTATTAATTTCTTCGATTAAACCAAATGCTTGATCCATTGTACAGAAAACTTTTTTTTTGTTGAATGATTATGTGCGTTTGTAATACGGTGAATGACTTATGCTGTTATTGAGAGTATATATACATATATATATATATATATATATTTATATATGTTGGTAATGAGAGTCCTACCAAAAAATTTGTTACCAAAAAGAGTCCTACCAAATAAAAACAATATATTTTTTATTCTAAGTAGAGATTGTATACAAAAATTCAAAACGTGTTAATCACCATGAGAACGTGAACTACTATTTTATGCGAATGTTCAGTAAAGATTTGTAGAGATAATCACCTTAAATTATGTCTACTTTTAATAAAATATTGAACACTTGCATTTGTTTTAAGAAATGAATAACAAACTTACACTACACGTTTTGAATATTGGTAGGGTTAATATTAAAAAAAAAGAGTTTTAAAATTTTCAAACAATACCGATTTTGTTTCTTTAAATTCTGTCTACCCAAATATCCGCTCATTCAAAAAAGGTGGTTACGAACTACGACCTTATCACGTTGATTGTTTCCTTAATTTATCTCTACCCAAATATCCGGTCATTCCAAGAAATTGGTTATCAAATCTCTCGACCCAAATTGGTGTATTTAATGAATTGTTGATGCGCGTGAAAAGGACATTAAATTAGGTGTGAAAAGGACATAATAGTTGCTGTTTTTGGAAAAAAAATTAATGCAATTCAGACATTGACTAAAAATTGACTTACTAATTTTGATAAATGTTAATTCTTATTATATATATATAGATTTCATTATTTATTTTTATTTAATTTAAGTATAAAAAATAAATTTTAAAATTTGCGGGGAATGCACGATCAGGCCGTTGTTGATCTCTTTGAAAACAATTTTTTTCTTTTTATTTGAATTGTCCGTAATTATAGTAAATAGATTATATAACTTCAATTCAAATAACTGTCGACATATATATAGGGAGTGATGCGACATATATATAGGGAGTGATGGATGTTATTTTGGCTACTAAAATAACCCATCATTACCCACTAAAAAACTAAATAACTGAAAATTAATTAATTAACTGAAAATCCTGCATAAAATGATTTTCGGTTCATTAAAACAATATAACAATACTTAAAGTCAATAAATATATAAATAGCTATATTAGTTTATGATTGGTGCGCAGTTGCTCACTAAATCACTAAATTAACCGATCACTATATCATATTAAAAAGACCATTAAATATCGTGAAGTATTGATTTTTTTACGTACCCCACTAAAACATCTAATATTTAACTGTTTAAAAGAAATTGACGGTTTGGTTAATTGTTAATGATTTCCTTAAATATAAATAATTTAAAGGGACTCATAATTTAAAATTTACGAAATGAGTTACCTCTTTATATTAGTAATAGTTTATTTCATATGAAATATTAAACTTCATTTCTCTACTAATACTAATAATATACACAATTCATTTTGTCACAAATTTAAAAACATATACATTAAATAAAAAAAACAATACGTCTTCTAATAAAATAAAAATTAAAATGTTATTGTATTTAAGATGTATAATTGTGTCATACTAAAATCACTTATCTTAAGAAAACTAATGGATTATTTAAGTAATTATCTTGGCAACTGCAGAGCAACACGTATTTGATAAAACAATTTTCTATTTTATGTAGTCAAGCGATCAAAAAAAAAAAAAGAAAAACAGAATAACTGAACTTGGTTTTCAAAAATAATAATAATGATAATAAAATAAATATTAACACGTGTCCATGAAGTGGGTTTCCCAAAATAGAAAGTATGTAGTAGGTCCCACTAACAAAATTTACTATATTTAGAATGAGTTGTCTAATTATATAGTAAATAGATGTCTTAGCCCATATGTGGACTTATTGTCCAATATATTCTTTCTTATATATTAAAGTCAGCCTGGTATAATATCCCACAACAAGTATATTTATGGATATTCCAAACCTAGTTATTTCATATTGGAAGTAAATTTAAATATATCCAAACCAAATGACAATGCATGAAAATTTGTCACATAAAATCTCAATACGCGCGGGCCTACCATTTAGGCTCATCACATTTGATAATTACATATATGAGCGATTTCACCTGATCAGAATAATTCATGTTCAGATTCGGTTTGACATACGAACCAACTCAGCTCGACACATGAATTCTAAATAGGTAAATGACTTGTTTCAAAATAAATTCGATCGGATTGTTTCGTTTAAAATCGAAAAGAAAAAAGTAGTTTATGGATAAATTTTAATCATTTAATAGACGAGCGTGATTTACTTTTACAAAAAAGTCGGGTTCACTTTCTACTCAAACGAATCTAATTTTCTCTATTTTTGTCGACGGATAGACATATTTTAAGATGAGAGGAAGGAACTTCTCCTTTGTTTTTGTCTCAATGTGGCCATTGATGGCATTTAGCAGGAATCTATATTCAAATAACACCTCCCAATTGATACGAAAGAAAGAATTTTCTCAGAGATACTACTCCAAATAGCATTTTTCAATAGATACGAAGGAAAGAATCCTATTAAAGATACTGAATTGATTCATTATGGGTTTTGAGAGGAACTGAATGAGTCAAGTTCGAACTTTCAAGAGTTAACCAAAGCTATATTCACTAATAGCTCTGTTCGAATAACAGTTTTAGTCGAGTTCTGAAATAAACATTTATTCATGACTTGCCTGATAGCCTTCAGAATTTTTAATGTTTCACGTCGTGTTATAGTATTGTAATTGCAATATATTAATAATTGTTATAAATCACATCATTTTGCAACAAACAAATATGCGCATTTTTAATTTTGTATAGCTTTGGGCTCCTACTCATTGACCATGTTTTGCAAATGTTGCCCAGCGAAAGTTGATGAAACCAAAATGATGTTTTATCGAACGAAAAAGTTTAGTAATAAAGATAAGTGAATACCAAACAAGAATTCGGTTTGGTCGTTTTTAATTTATATCCCTGAAGAAAACGAAATGTGGTTGGTTTTTAGGCTTTTACAAGAACAATAAATTTTGGGTTAGTCTTAGGGGCGGAGCCACTCATGAGATAGGGTGGGCTCCAGCCCCACATCCAAAAAGAAAGAAAATAAATTGCTAACTTTATTTTTTTAAATTTTTTATAAATAGTTTCATGTAATTTTTTATTTAATCCTATTTAATTTCGACCTGGATACCTTAAGATTCAAGTCGAATTTGTTCATCTGACAACACTGGTGGAAAAATTATGATTGAGGTGAGAGGAAAGAAGACAATATTTTATTGTCAAACGACAATTGTGCCTTTGCTTGATTTTTATTATATAATATGACCCAACACACTCTTGCCTTTTAAATTCTTGACGGGCTGACTTGACAAGTATCAAATGAGTCTGATAATTAAGTTTGATACACACTTTCTCCTGCGGGCTATTTAATTGGGCTAGTCTCATTGCAGATTTCATCATCCATTTTTCATTAGTTTTTTGTTGATTTCGCTTCCAATAATTAAATTGATTTCATTTTCTAGACAAAGAAAATACTCTTACAGAGTTGATTGCAAACATGTTCGATCCTATTTTTTTGATCGACAAGTTCTATTAAATATTTGCGTTTGGCTTGTTTAAATATATAAGCGATTTAAGTCGAAATAAAATATGCTAACAAATAATTCGATTCTGGTCATGGCCAAAACCGATTCCAGGTCGAAACCACCGGTCATGGGCTGAGGGTTGAAGGGCCCTGAATCGGCCCGAACATATGCACGGGCCAGTTCATTAAACCGTCAGTTCTTGACAGCTGGATTCATTAAAAGAAATAAAAAATAATTTAAAAATAATATACATATTTTTTCAAAAAAAGACTGAACCTCTTGTTTCTATTCGAAATTGAGGTCGCCAGTTCAAAATGTATAAACTATAAAGTATTAGACATGAACTGGACTGATCAACACCACAGGCCGATTCAAGACCTATGGTCAACGAGCCGATTTGTGTTGGTTCGGACTAAACTAGAAGACTGGACCGACCTATGAACATGTCTACCTAGTTTAAAAAATGGGAAGTGCTATAGGTACATAGAGATGTACATAATACTCACATTGAGTGGGATTCACTAAAAATAAAAAATTAAATAGACCCCACTCTATGTGAGTATTATGTACATCTTTATGTACATTCATTATATATACATCGCATTTTCCTTAAAAAATACCTGCAATAAATGCAGCCCCAGATTTAATTTTTTTATGGCTATGCTCTAGTTTAGTCTACTCGGACTTGGTCCATCGAAATTTGTTACGAACTAATAAATGCAAGAAAAGCCACAGCGATATACTATGCATGAAGAAAAAGTCAAAAAGACGATGCATGTGAACTGGGACTCCACACGCCTAAAATAAGAAGTGATGGATAAATGTGCCTACAGAATCGTATCTTAATGCACAAAAGTCATCAAATTAAAACAATAAACAACCACCCCACGCCACTTTACTCTCTTCTCGCTCTCGCAGATGTAAAATACCGCAGTTAAAAATTACTTATCGCACCCTAACTGCTTACAAATAGCCATTATTTAATGCCGCTATTTACGGATCAGCCACTTTTATTTAAACCCAGTCAGCACTCCCACCGACAGGAGTAGGTAGGAATTGAACAGGTAAAAAAGTAAAACACAAATTAACTTATTAATCTCTCTTAAATTATTTATTTATTCTTTTAACTTCTGCAAATTAGAATATTATTCAAATGATTAAACAGTTAATTATAATAAATAATAATCGTAACAAACTAACAATTGCCCAAAATTTTTAACCACGACCAAGTTCAGTTACCGAGACACAAAATTTTCCAACAATCCCACCCCCTCTCTCTCTCCACCGCACATCCCCAATCCACAACCGCCACAATGCCACCGCCGCGCGCGGCCAACGTCCTCTACCCCATTCTTTTCCTCCTCCTCCTCGACGCCGCATCCGTCTCCGCTCTCCCTCACGACCCGGACTCCGAATCGGATTGCACCGGCCGGCAGATCCACATCCGGCACCTCCCGCCTCGATTCAATCTGGACCTCCTCACCAACTGCTCCGCATACCCCCTCGCCGACGACCTCTGCCCCTTCGTCTCCAACCACGGCCTCGGCCCCAAAACCCACAACTCCTCCCACAGCTGGTACCGCACCGACCCCTCCATGCTCGAGCTCATCTTCCACCGCCGCATGCTCGAGTACCCCTGCCTCACCCCCGACCCCTCCGCCGCCGACGCCGTCTACCTCCCCTACTACGCCGGAATCGACGCCCTCCGCTACCTATTCGGCCCCGATCAAAACCACACTCCTTCCACCCCCCCAACCTCGCCTTCTTCGAATCCTGGCTAGCCCGGGCCCGCCGCTCCCGCCGCACAACCCTCGCCCTGTTCGCCGGCGGCGGCGGTTTCTCCTCCAACCCCAACGTCCGGCGCAGCATCCGCCTCGAGTGCCAGAACTCAACAGGCCCAGGGGCCGCTAACGGGACAGGCTACGGAAAACTGTGCGAGTTCGTGGACTGCTCCAATGGGGCCTGCGAGCATGACCCGATCCGGTTCATGAAGCCCATGCTCCAGTCAAGCTTCTGCCTGCAGCCGCCGGGAGACACACCCACCAGGCGCTCGACGTTCGACGGCCTGCTCGCCGGCTGCATACCCGTCTTCTTCGAGGAGCTGTCTGCCCGGCGGCAGTACGGGTGGCATCTCCCGGAGGACGAGTACGAAGATTTCTCGGTTTTCATACCCAAGGAAGATGTGGTTTTCAGAGGGGTGAGGATCTTGGATGTGTTGATGAGGATAGGGAGAGGGGAGGTTCGGAGGAAAAGGGAGAAGGTGATGGAGATGATGGGTCGGGTGATGTATAGAAAGCACGGGAGCTCGTTCGGGTTGAGGAGTAAGAAGGATGCGTTTGATATTGCGGTCGACGGGGTTCTGCAGAGGATTAAATCGAGAACACGACAGCTTCGGCTGCCTTAGCCTAGAATGAGGTTTCCTNTTGGTATTTCTCATTTGTGTAGTTATAACAGTGAGTGAGCCAATTTTGTTTGTATAATTTATTGTCCGAAAAGAGAACAAGAATTGAATAGAGCTTTCGAGTCTGATTATATTGTTTCGTTTGTCTAACAAACGGGAAAGAACATTCGACCTGCTTGAATGAGTTATGGACATTGACAGAGTGTTCTGCTCTTATGAATAACAAAAGTGCCTCTGTTTCTTTGGAGTGTCCCCAGAATTCTCTGCCTCCAAATGAAGGAAGCATGTTTTCTGCTCATAAACAAGAGACAATAATATTCACACAATGCCATTCGAGAAAACCGACGTTTATCCTTATCTGTTTGACAATCTATACACTCTACTAGCGACGCTGTGTTAGTGATTGCACGGGTCTTTCAAGATGGACATCATGTGACTGATCTACATGAATTCATTTCCGGTTGCTAAATGTCAGATCTTTCTCAAAGATTGTTTGTTTTTGAAATGCAAAACACGCCTTTTTGTATCGATTTTTCCGACTCTATATTGCTTTCCTCCTGTGCAAGCAAGGTACACGTTGTGTAGAAATATGATCGTGCTATAAATTATAGCCTATAATCATATACATGACGTTTGTATAGAGAATTTACAACATGAGTTTAAGCTCAGAAAGAAATATAATGTGGACTACTAATTAACATTTGGTATTTCACAGAATTGAAGTTGCAGTCCACTAGAAATGCAACTGAATAAATAAAGTTTTATGTCATTTCATATTCAGGAAGCACCAGTGGTCTAGTGGTAGAATAGTACCCTGCCACGGTACAGACCCGGGTTCGATTCCCGGCTGGTGCATGTTATTTTTACTTCCGTCACCCTTTTGTTTTTTCTATAACACGTGCATATTTTTTTCCTTTGTCACCTTTTTGTTTTTTCTATAACACATGATGTATTCGTATGCTAAATATTAAAAAAAATCAAATCAAATTTCACATTTATCGTGGAGGAGAAAGTTACTTTAAATTTGATTCATCTATTCAACAAAAGCTATATATTTTTTTTTTTTCATTTAAACCTAATTCCAATTTTATTTAGTCCAGACTCCAGTTTTCACTCCTAAAATACACTTCAAGGGGTATTTTTATTCACATTGTGTGATGAATTGATCAACCTAATGGTTAAACTATCTTACACAATAATTTGTGCAACATTATTATACATTATATCAGAACAATGTTCAAAATAACATCCTGATAAGAATTCAGACAGTGTTTCTATACATAGACCACTGGAGTGTGTCGTTCGAAGTCTTGATGAGCAAGTTGGATCAAATGTTGGTCTTCCCATTGGTCACGATAAGTCTCGGGCGTGTCCCTCTTTCTCCTCCAGCTCACAAAGTACATTTCCTTTCTCCATTCTTCTGTTGGAGGTGCGCCGCTCTTGGCAGCCAACCAATCGTCATACTCAAACTGCACGTAAGAAATTCAATGCCTTCGAATGTAAACATTGAGAAAATGGAAATGGTAGCCTAACATGTTATAAAATCTGTAGAAATATAGCCAAAACACGATATGATGCACGATTCACATAGTTAAGCTGAAATGCCACATTAAAAAATAACTACAGCAAGTCCAAGAACCTGAATGTTAATAGCAAAAAACGAAAAATAGTTTCTGATTCTTACTTTATGAACACAACACTTTTTAATCTTAGTAGAGAGTTAAAAAATTTACCTGAGAATCACCAATTTGATGAGTGTACCGCATGGGGGTTCCGGATGCTTCCAGTGACGAGTAAAAAGCTTCAATATCAGCCATCATTTCCTTTGTGGATTCAAGGGGAACTCGTCCGGATAAAACCCCAGCAATCCACTTGCTCTGGAATTCAAACAAGGGAAAAGGTACAACCTGGAAAATAAAATGGGAAAGTCATATAATCATACATTGTTCTGAATACCAATAAAAACACATTATATATGCACAGAAAAAAGACCTTCCATGGCAAGCCAACAAATGAAAGCCACGGCGCAAAGGTGGGAGGGAAAATGTGTTTATAAAGTGGGCCCACACGATTGTCTTCCACAGTCACGATGCCATTTGTTTCCAGAAAAGGAAAATGATACTTGTACCTGCAAAGGGAACACTTTTGTTTGTTCGTAACGAATGCTTTCTCAATTTTAATTCAGTTTTCGAGATAAATATAGGCATTTTAGTTTCACTAACTCACCCAGTGCAGTGAAGGATCACTTCTGCATAGATTGCATTTCCATCTTGGAAAGTGACTGTACCATCTTTATCAACTCTTTCGATCTGTGTGTGTCCATGTACGAACATTATACTGAAATTTCCCTAGTGATGCAAACTTATTATATTTTATTGAACTTTACCATGGGATGTAGCCAAATTTTATCGTGCCCAGACAATTTTCCAGTATCTACAGTCTGGAATGATCGAGATGCAATATGTACTTCTTTGGCAACTTTAGCAATATCAAGGGAGATATCATCAGCACTTGCTGAACTCCCGATTAGCACCACAACCTGCAAAATAACAGAAAATGATCTGAATAATTTGACACTGATGATCTATTTACAAACTCCCATATCATCAAACTCATTGGCACCCGGAAATTCTCTGTCTGCAATTACTGTGGATTCAATTTACATTTTTCTTTTTCTTTCTTTCATGCACTTACTTTCATTTTGCATAAAAATATCAATGTATAAAATTTTTTAAGTTTGCATTTTCACGACTAATTTAAAAAATTCCGTTGCTCGCCAAACTTGCCAATGCAAATATTTCAAAGTGGCATACCCAGTATGACACTTATTCTTTCTTATACTTCCATATTCTAGTGCCATATATCAATCGATTCAGATGCAATCTTTTAGGAAGGAAAAATAAAAATACAATTGGCATGGCACATACTTGATTATGAAAGGGATCAGGAATGCGATAGTTGTGGCTATGAATCTGCTTCCCTGGCCACTCATCAATTCCTAAATATAATAGGACAATACTTTAGAACAATCCACATGTCAAGCAATGTTTTAGATAGTTTACTTTCAAAATTGACATCAAGAGAGAGCATTTCAGCAGCAAGAAAGTAACTGGACATTAACATTAAACAGTGCCAAATTTAAAAGCTTGTTCTACTCAGAAAAAACGGGTTAAAAATTATAGAGTATGGTAGACGGTACAAATTAAACAATTTTTCCCGCGGTCACTGAGGCATTTCAGATGCAAGAAAATACCTCAGAACGTATGTTAAAAGGAGTCATTCGTGCAGTTGCAGTTAGTACCCATACAACAGAATGCAATCTTGCACAATGCATTTCAGATGCAATAAAATACAGCAGAATATATGTTATAGAGGCAAATGGAGCAGTGTAGTACTTGAACAACCGAATGCATAAATCTTATACACCACAAAGTCTCTCTTAATTCTAATTTACCTACAAAATATATATACATAGGTAGCAATTTTCTTAGCTAAGAAGTGGAAGAGCCCAATCGTGCTTCCCTAACCATACGCTGATCCTAATTATTCAACTTTTCCAGCTGATGAACATAAGAACATTCATTTGTTGACTTAAAATCAATCTCTAGTCACCTGATCTTCATATCAAAAAGTAAAAAGATCTACTTTTCTATGGGCAGACTACACAGAAACAATTTTTTTAGCAGTAGTTACTCAACAAAGACAAGCTCATCAGCAAAATTACACATAAAGCTCCAATTTTTCGGTCGCCCATAGACAAGAAAATATGAAGCGGGCAAGAAGACGTTACCAGGTATATCTGCAACACGGGGCTCCGTATAATGGCCGTTGCAGACTACCACAGCGTCGTACACCTCATCGTATCCATGTTCCCCATTCCCAATTTTCGATCTCACCGACCATTTCCGACCCTCGGCCAACCCCACATGCGACACCTCATTCCCGAACCTAACCAACTCACCGAGCCTAAACTCGTCGGCAAAATCTCTCAAATACTCCAACACCTCACCGTGACCCGGAAACCTCCTCGGATCTCTCCCGGGCTTCCCGCTCGCCACGAACGGGTAGGCCCGGAAGCCCATGACCTCCCGGGGCAGGTTCGTCCGCAGCGAGGCGTAGAGGCTGGAGTGGATGACTTTTCGGGCCGGATCGAGTCCCAGCGGGTCGGTCTCTGTTTCGGGTGTGTACGCCCAGGTCCCACCAACCTGGGTTGCCCGCTCGTAGACGACGACGATGTGGCCTTCTTTGCGAAGTTCCAGGGCGGCAGAGAGGCCGGCGGCGCCGGCACCGATGACGGCGACGTTTCTTGAAACAAGATGAGGCTTGGCCGGGAGAGGGAGGGGGACCGACGGGGTCGGTTTGTATGTCATCTCGCCAATTTATAACAAGTTATGCCTTCTGCATTATTTGATATCTGATTTTCGTTTTCTTTTTCTATGAGTCTACAAAAAATTAAAAATATTATATATAACTTTGGAAAAGATGCTCCTCCCAAAAAAAAGATGCTCCTCCCAGATAAATAAAAGATACAAGGTTATTGTAGATAATCTAATCTATAGTTAGAAAACCTTCATACAATAATTTCGTGACGGGACTGTATGCATAAGTAGACAATTAAAAGAATTTACATAACTATTTATATATTAAATATTATATTGAGCAGTTCGTAAAGAAAAATTGAGATGAGTAATTAATGTATTTTGTAAGTTGGTGGGTGGAAAATATATTTTCTCTGATATCCACTCGCTTTTT
>BKCP01002225.1:256140-296607 GCA_008636005.1 Striga asiatica
TTTTTTTGGGTAGGTTTTGTGGGGTTTTCGTTCTATTTTTAAAATATTGGAACAAGCTAAAACACTAAAAAAGAATCCTAAAAAATTTATACATAAATCCTAAACAAACTAAAAAATAACCTACAGAAAAAAAAATTAAAAATCCTGAGAACACCTTCAAATAAAAAAAAAATAAAAAATAAAAACTCTAGAAAAAATAAGTAAAAGAACCCTAAAATTAAATTGATAATGAGGAAACTCATTTATAAGAATTACTCTATTATGTTAATTGCTTACCAGCCCGCTTATCGAACAATTTGTTGACAAAGTTTGAATTGTCGATTTTTGTAATATTATAATAAAATTTTAATAGATGTTTACTAAGTTTATTTTCGATAATTGAATTTGTAAATCATTCTATTGTATGACTCCTCTATAAAGATAACTTCTCCCTCTTATTTATTTCTTTTTCCTGTCAAACAATTTGATATACTAGTAACGTGCACGTGCAATGCACGTGGTATCGAATGATTTTCGCTGAGTAAGTTTGTAAAATAAATTAATTTATTTATTAAACATATCATTGTAGGAATGAAATAAAATAATAGAACAAATGAATTCATATGTGATTTTTTTTATTTAGAATTAATGTAATGATGTCTTAATATAAAAAGAGTGAAATAACATTTTACAACCCCCAACTAAAATATATAAAAAACAAATCCTTAATGCAAAAACCACTAAGATTTTCTTTCATCTTTCTCATAAGAAACATTCATACTCGCTGGAGTCCAATACATCAATACTATTGCAAAATTTCTCTTACTTCATTTGGCAAAACGCTAATTTTATTCAAACACTTAAGAAACATTCTGACCCAACATATAGTCAAACTTCATGATCGTATAATCTTTATAATAAGGTACTTCAACTAACAATGCATAAATATCTCTATGAAATAACTAACTGTGTCATTAAAATTGCTGGTATTTTTTATCATTGTATAAACTACTACATTCTTCTGTCTCTAAACATATTGATGTCTACCCCATTGATGCATCGCCCCACGAGGTGGGAATGAATATTATCTCCAAATAAAAGCTGACTTTCCAAAAATTTGGTTACATGTACTTCTCCCGATGTGCTAAATTATTTTTTGAAATCATCATACATTACCTGAAAGTACCTCTAAAGTAAGTGCACATATATTCGAGTACAATACACCAATGAGATTATAAATATTTCTATAAAAAGTGACAACTTCATTCGAACATTCAAAACTGTTTTGATACTCCGACATTGTTATTTATTTGGAATATAGACGAATCTATTATTTGAAAATTATTGACCATCATGGTTGTTACAATGATTTTAGAATTGTTTATCATAATATCTTTCACAATCGTTTGAATATGCAATATTTGTGTGCCTAATAACTTTTTTAATGCTTTTATTGTCCAACATTGATCATCATACAAAATAATTATAAAATTCAAGATAAAGATCATTTCTTTATTCTCCAACAATGACAAAACAAAACAATGAGAAAATATTGAGAAGCATATCATTTGATAAAATATTTGATAGGAGAAGAATTAGAATTCTATTATATTACAATACTCTTAGTCATCTGCAAAGTTTATTATTATGGAGTCATGATTAAAATATACATTATGTATTACAAATTTTTGGATTTTTTAATTATTTAAAATTTTAAATAAATAATATAGGATCATTATTTATGAAAACCAATTTCTTACAGAGTCCATAAATTTAAACGCTAGCAACAAAAAAGTAGTAATTTTTACAGACTTTTTTGTTTGTAAATATTGGTATTCATACTTCTCTAAGAAAATTCACACGTATTCTTTTCTCATTGTGTTACTATTATATTATTTGTTTCTTATTCTAAAGACAAATAATATTTTATTTGCTAAATAATTAAAGCACATTTATATGTATTGCGTTATTTTTTGTATGTGTTTTATATAATGATGTTTTTAAAAAATCTTTTTTATTAGGCTACAACTACTATAATCACTTAAGATACAATGTAAATTTAATATATTTGATAAAAGTATACTTTTTATACGAATTATTAGATTAAAAGGTTTACAATTTCTTCCAATGTTTGATAAAATATTAGGTAACTAAGTCATTTTCATAATCACTGAATATATATATGGTACCGCCATTATAGGGTTATTTTTCAAGCAGTAATTGAATAATAGTTTAACGTACAACTCATTTATTTGTCTTTTTAATTCACATAGCTAATGTTATCTCATTTCCTTCTCTGACCTAGTCTTCTCCTTCTTTTATCTATGATTTCACTTCGCTTCGCTTTGTTTGTACCTAAGGTGCATTCACCATAGTTTCAACATTACGGCAAACCAGTGTCAAATATATATCGGGAATGGACGCTGTAGCCAAAATGTGGGAATAGTTGTAAGTTTACCTCCATTTTTTTTTTCTAATATGAATTGTTTCAAATATATGTAAGAAAAATATACCACAAGTTTATCTTATGTTATTTTATACTTAATAAAATTGATTTAACTTGAATAAAAAAATAATATATACTATAGTTTTAGGTCAATTTATTATTTTTAAATTAGTACTGATATATATATATATATATATGTGTGTGTGTGTGTGTATGTGTGTGTGTGTGTGTATCGATATAAATAATTATATTATTTTTATTTTATTTGCAATATATTGGTCAACTCAAACATTATTGAAAAGAAATGATGTGATATATTACATATAAAAAGAGTAACAAATAAAAGATATGAAGTATTTCAAAATTAAAAAATTTAATGATAGATTATTTTGGATCTATCACTGCAATTAGCTTTCCAAATTTCCATTGAATTTTTGACCAATTCCAATGACAGTTTTTCCAACAATTGAAATATAGTCCAAAAAAAATTCCAATTGAAATTCAAGTAATTGAAATCTTTAAATTCACTAAGGTTCATGTAATTTAGTTTGAACTCTGTTGGAATAGCCAATGAAATTTTTCAATGAAAGTAATATTTACGAAATATTCGTTGGAATTTTCTTTAGAATACCTTACCGTTGAACTTTTCATTGCAATATAGCAATTTGTTGTAGTCCTCTTAAACATTAATTTTTTATGTAGTATTTACTGATTAATTGTGTTTACAATTTTTCTATTAAAAATATATTAACCACATGATATAAGTTTAGAATTTTTTCAATCATCTGTCTCATTATATGTCAATTATTTGTATATCTTATATTATATTATATTTAATTACAATTTTTTTTTTAAATTTATACTACAATTAAATATTTATAATTCATAAATTCATCAATAATATTGTCGAGTCAACTTTTGTTAATAAAATTTTAAAAAACATAATTACATTCAATTATTTGCTTATGTTGAATTAAGAAAAGTTATGTTTTTTTAATTGTAACTGTATTGACGTGTAACATGTATTATAGATGAGAAAGATGATAAATTATGAAAAATATAATTTATAAATTATAATGACATTATGTTATTTAATTGGTATACCTTTTCTATTAACTAAATAATGCCTCAAGTATGAAATTATTTTGTATCCACCACTGCAGGTAGATTATGAATAGAACTTCCATTGAAATTCTTACAATTCCAGTGACATTTTTTCCAACTGTTGAAATATGACCCAAAAAAAATTCACAACGGAATATCAAACAATAATAAATAATGATAATTGAATTAATTAAATCCATTGAAATTCAAATATAATGTAATTTGATCTATGTTGGAATAATTAAAGAAATTTTACAATGACAGCTATACGAATAAAATATCATTTGGGATTTTCAGTGGATGTCTTACTGTTGAATTTTTCATTGCAATGTACCATTTTTTTGTTCTTTTATAAATTTTTTATGTAGGAGTTTTTGTTATTAATTAGATGTATTTATAATTTTTCTATTAAAAATATATTAAACACATGAATTTTTTAATCCATATATTTTTTTTAGAAATCAATCATTATTTTATCGCAAGACTACCTATTAACTTGTCAATTGAGTTACATTTGTATATATATAATGTGGTATTTATATATTATATTAAAAAATTAATAGCAAATAAAACGTTATTTAAAATCAAAATTATCACAGCTTTTTTTTAAAAAATAAAAATAAATTCCTAACCTACCTGGATAAAAGTATAAATAACTATTGTCTATCGTCTAAAATTTATACACTGAACTAATAAGCGCAAAAAGTTAACATGTGGTGAACAATTTAGCTCGTTTACATCGATAAATACAAAATTAAAAGTTCTACAATTACTTTTACTAATTATAATATTTTTATTTATTACTTTTTTTCGTAGTTATTAATAAGTGTTACAACTTAATTATAAATTTAATATTATTTATTAGATTTATTATTTTCTTAACTCTAAACCGTTCTTTCATATGTATTTTAATATATATGTGTGTGTGTATGTATAACTTTTAGGTTTGTTCAAAAATACATAAAATTAAATTATAGCACTTTTTTGAATCATATGTCTTGTTTATATCAATTGATTTTATATCTTTATATTATATTATAAATAATTATAATCTTCTCATTTATACTCAAATATATAAATTTTTTATTTTGTACATTTTTTTTCTTAAAAACCATTTTATTATAATGACACATATTAATAGATAGATGAGTAATGATAATATATGAATATGATTTTTTGATTAAAATTAATTAATTTTCAACATGTAAATCATATCATGATTCTCGAGATACTTTTAATTAATTTGTAGATAATTATATGGTTAAAATTAATCCATGTTGCTAAAGTGGTATCTCATTTGTCGTGAAAACAAATAGATTAAGTTTTAGTATTATACAATTTCATAAATCGTTCTGGTCTTATGTACCGAAGAAATTGAATTGATTAGAAGTTTAGGTTGCAGAACAATCATTCAACAATTAATCTCGCATACTATTACACATTTTGTATAGGTAATGTTTCTATACTTTGTGGTCGTTATGAGAAAAAATAATATCGATTTCTAGTTTTATAAGTGTTTATTATGCTTTTTTTGTGGGATCAATTTTAATTTCTTTAAAGAACTTTTATATATTAGAGTTATGAAATGTGATTACAATATTACCATTAAAATTATATTAAAAATAATGACGTTTTTTAAAACAACAATTCTATATCCTATCAAAATATGATTAGAGGACATCTCTGATCGTTCATCTCTAATGTGACACGTTCCCTTCCAGTCTTAGTTTCAAGGAGATGTGGAAGAAAACAAATTCGTGAAAAATAATGGTGTCAAACCAATATATTGTAGTTGATTTTAGAAGTGTGGAATGATTTGTATATGTATTTGTATTTAATTAATAAATAGTAGTTATAATTAAAAATATAAGATATGATGGACATTAGTATATTACTAATTTGCTATTAAAAACATGTCAAGGTAAGAGTTTTTTAGGTAATTCATTTTATATTTAAAAATATAAAATATGATGTGTATTAGTTTATTACTAATTTACCATTAAAAATATGTCAAAATAAGGATTTTTTAGGTAGTACATATTTTTACAATAATACTCGTCCTTTTAGATAGATAGATAGATAGAGAGATAGATAGATATTTTTTTTGTCTTAGTGACTTTACACCAGTTGGGCGTTGAGAAAAATCCCACCAAATATATACAACTTCCATTTGCCATACACTCCTGAAATTTCCTCCACATGCATGATGTAGCCTCTTTAACAATAATTTCAAGTCTCTTTTTTTCACTTTTTTTTTTTTATTAATGTTTGAATTCGTTTTGTAAGTACCACATCCCAATATATTATAAATTATAATATATATTTTGAAATACCAAAGGGTGAGCTCCATGTGGGAGGAATTATGGATTCAGGAATCTTTTATAGGAGTTTGCAATCAAACAGGTGGGATTAAGAAGAATAGAAACCGAATGGAAACTGGCAAAAAAAATAATATTACTATTAATATTGCTTTTCAAAATTGGTGAAATTTTTAACTAATCACAAAATTTGACTGGTCATTATGTGGACTAATCACAATACTTTGTGTTTAACAAAAAAAGTACTATATGGTGTTGGTTTAGACATTTTAGGTGGTAACTTTAGTTGTGTGTGGGGTTGGGTGCAAATAGTGGGTCTTCGGCAGCCTTTGCTCTCACGCTCCTAAAATCTATTGGAGTTCAGTAAAATCCCTATTTTCTATCCTTTTTAAGTAATTTTCATTTGTACATTTTCAGACAAAATTGTTAATTTCCGCGCCATCTAATGCACATTTTTTGGGAAAAGCCATAATTATGCATGCTATATATGATTGTACCCTATTCTGGTTAGCACGAGACATGGAGCAATTAGAACTTCTGTTTAACTTTGTGGATAATTATTAACTCTAATTACGGGAAGCCCCACAGCTTGTATTAATTTACTATATGCTACTCTCTTTACCTAGAGCTTTTAAATGTAAAGAGACACTAGCAAGTTTCGCTCGTTAATATTTATCTAGCTCGAACTCGTTAGGCTCATTTAGTTAACGAATTAAGTTCAATCTAACTTGTTAATGCTCGATAAAAAAGGAGTTTCTATGAAATTCCTAACCTTTTATCATGTATCGCCTCGCTAAGGCTTAGACTCGTTAACAAGCTAATCTCAAACTTGTTTATCGACTCGTCAATTTAATAATATGAGCTCGACTGGAATCAATAAGATTTCGAGTCTGCTCGACTCGTTTACGGTACCTTATTCCGTTTAATTCAATTGGAATTTGTAATAATTATTTTTCGGGGTACTTATTATAAGAGCATTTCTATTGAAAATTTGAAATATGAAAAGGAGGACCACTAAATCTAGTTTGACGTGATTTTTTTTCTTTCTTATTTTGGGCAATTAACTCCATTTTGTTCCTGTCTCCTATTCTCTTCTCACATGTGATTTTATTGTACATCTTTCCAAAGGTTTTCATTAGATACAGAAAATGGGTCATCTTGTAAATTGGCACTATATGATAATATGCCAAAAAAACATTATTTTTTGGTTTGGTCACATCCCAAGTAATCAAGATTTTCAAAAGTGCAGCTTCCAAAATGGACACGCAAGTGCCCTTTCATATAATGAATCTACTTCGAAAAATAGGATGGGTTGAACCATTGCTTTACACTAGAATTTATGATTTCCCCATATATATCACAAATCTGCTGTTTACCGAGTACTTTTCAATGAGAAATCACGTTATTAGAAGAATTGTTAAAATCAGAACTGGAACAGTTATTGAAGCTGTGCATAAATAAAATAGGCCCAATTAACTATGCCCAACAGGCCTAGTCACCCCAGCCCGTCCAAGAGAAATCTATCTGTGTTTGACCCCAAAAAGATGACCATAAGAAAAGTTACCTGACCTAGTTTTTCTTCTTAGCCCAATGGACTACAATTGTGCGAGTTTGACCCAATAGGCCCCAATTTTATTCAAGATCCTCCTTTTCCGTAGCAGTCTCTTTAATAATAATCCATTTCTATACACTATGGCGTCGTTTACTTTGAAGGATAGGACAGGATAAGATAATTAGTCCCGGTTATCCTACATTTACTTGCACGGATTGAGATTGGATTTTAATGACATGGCGCCAATGTGGCAGCCTTCCATCCGCCAGTTTCGGATAAAAAAATCCCGCCCCTCAAGCCTCAGGCCTGATTAAATTATCCCGTTTTTTCGATTCCTTTTCTACCATCAAAATGTGGTATGAAGAGACCAACATACCCCTTAATTTGCCTCAATTTACAACTCCCACACCAAATTAAAAACGCACAGTCGGCCATTTTGCTCTAGTTGTAGCAGAAACACGACGCCATTGCTGTTGAAGGTGTAAGCTTCGGATTCTCTGTCACGCCTAAAGGTAAGCTTCACTCTTAGTCGCCATATTAACCTATTCCATTTTCAGTTCTTTATCCGTTTGTCGGAGGATTCGTGATACAAAGGTTCAAATCGAGCATTTGCCATAATTTCTGCAGAAAGGACGACGACATTGTTGTGAAGCTCTAAGCTTTGGATTCTCCGTCGGGCCTAAAGGTGAAATCGAAAATCGCTATATTAACCTTTTCATTTCAATTTTGCCCAAATTCGTTGTTTGAAGATTCGTAGATTGTAATTCGAAATTTGTGTATTTTTTTTTTCCAAAATGTTTGTTTCTCTGAGAAGACACCCTCATCTCCAGTCGTCAATATCTCTCGGGTCTTCTCCGTGCCAGGTGAAGGTAAACAACTTCTTATCATGTTGTTGCTGTTTTCCCTCGTTTTGGATATAATGTTCGAGACTCTGTTCTTTGAGTTTACATGCTGAAAATTATGAGTTGTATAGCTTAAATTTCAGTGTACAATGGTGAGAACCATGTTTAAGTGTTAGTAGTTTTCATTATAGTTGATGTGGTGAAATTGATGTGAAGAAATTTGTGTTATGGCCTGAAAAACTACGATACGAATGGAAGTGTGTGATTTAGAGTAAAGTAATGGTGTGTGAATGTGTTGTTTAAGTCAATGGAAGTGTGTGAATGTGATTTAGAGTAAAGTAATGGTGTGTGAAATTTGTGTTATGCAACTGAATTTTAGAAAACTTGTAAATGGAAGGTGCTTGCGGTTGAAGCTGAAAGCCTGACTGTCTAGGTTTGGGTTTAGTTGTTTATGTTGTTTGTTTGCTTTAGTTGTTCAACAACTGCAACCTTAGTCATAGAGAGCATAAGTGACTGAGACATGTTTTGCATAAAAATATGAACAAAGTTTAACAAAAATAAATGTACTATATTTTTCATGTTGTTCATGTTGTTTGTTTACAGTGAAGGCATGTTGTGCTATATTTTTGACGTGGTTATAACCTATGTTGCTGTGACCTTAATGCTTATGTTGAAGGGGGACAGATATTCGATATCTATAGGCCGAACTCATGGTAAGAGGCGGCTGAAAGATGGCGATATGCGCCAATTCTTTGAAGAAAATGGCATTGTGAAGGATTTGGAGTGGGTGTTTACATTGATTCCGTTTAGGCATCCCCGGTTTAGAGTGGTCGAAATTTGTGTGTAGCATGTATGTGAACGACAAACATTTTAACACTTTTTTGCGATGGTTGTTGGTCTTTGATGTCACATTATGAAAGACTTGTGTGTTATCAGTTTTTCTGGTTTATTAAGACAATTTTTATGCTTTCTGTCATCTTGTGAATGAAACATTACGGGTACTGCACCGAAACAATGGAACAAAACACCAACCACAGTTAACATTACATAACATCTTGTCAATGGAACAACAACGGGTACATCTTGTAAATGGAACGCCTACAGAACAAACAACCAGGAACATGCAGTAACATACGGGTACAACACCGAAACAAATAACAGACATAGTAAGGAACTATAAAACAAACATCCAACCACAACTAACATACTGATACACCACCGAAACAAAAACAAACATAGAAGGGAAGGATATAGTGACGAAGCTAATTCCACGGCCAATCATGCGCGTAGTCCATAGGAGTGATGGAACATGCAGTAGATACAAAATTTTCTTCCGGTTCATGTGCACTGTGAGAGGAGTCGTCGTTTCTGGGCTGATTCACAGAGCCATCAGTTGACCCGGTTTGACTGTGTATGAATTGCTTCTTTTTTGGGCCCTTTGACTGTTACCAATATAAAAGGCCGGACGCGGTGGTTGTTTCGTATGTGGGATGTCCGTTCGAACAGGGTAGGGCAGTAACCTACTCGGTGGCCCACACTTTGGAGTGTACTCCTCCACATCTATAACTTCAACACCTTTGCCACGGCCCTTACTGCCATTTTTATTGCCTTTGTTGTCGCTGTCAGACAAAATACACCACTGCAAAGGATTTACGTACGGTGGCTCCTCGTGAAACAACTCCACAAGTTTGTTATGCTGGGGATCACCTCCCGTCATGTACGCCAGGGATAAATCATCCCACTATGGGAAAAAATAAATATAATTTAGTTTGCAACTCTAGTGTTGGTGTAACAAATGAAAATGCATTTATTTTCGACAAAACTCACCCTTAGCATTTCATCCCAAGTGCTGCCCGAAACATGGTACTTATTTTGACCGACGTCGTATTGAACACCATACTTGTCTTTCAGAGCCGTGAAAACATCATGTCGTTTCTCCAAAACTCCAACGCGGGTTCCGATGTACTCCATCGTGAAACTCTTGCCAAACCACGCATTAAATGCTCGCGTAGCACCAAGTATGGACTCAGTATCCTCTACATTAGGAACAAAGATACCACATAGCTTATTTTCAAGTAAGTAGTCGATAAGAAACTCATCAAAAATTGATGGGTGTCGAATCCAACAATAATAAATTCCTGCTTCTAAAATAACTGTAGTAGTGGTAAGCAGGGTCGTATCCACAGAGATTGGCTAGACAGTGTATTAATGCAACTATTCGTGAAAGAAATAAAAATAAAAATAATGGGGGTTTGATGATTTTATCTAACTACGAAAACGAAAATAAAATAAAATAAAAATCTAGCTAGATACGAAAAGAGAGTGATTCAAAATAGAGAAAATATCCAACCAAAGGAAAAACTCGTAGAAATGGTTCAACGATTCGATCACGGATGCAATAATAATTCTCCTACTCTCGATTAAACTGGTTATGGTTATTGGTACGACCTAACAACCTATCCTTCCTTACTTGCTCGATAATCAGGATACGATCTCTAATTATTTCTCTAATCAACAGACAACCCTAGATACGATCATAGGATTTAATCTATCAACAGCAATAAGATCTAGAAGGACCACCAATTCTAGCCAACAAACGCACATGTAGGATCATTTAGACTAGATCATATATCTCCCTAAGCATACAATCGAAAACCCTTAGTAATCAACTATGCTATTTGCCACAAATATTAGAACGATCAAACAATTACGGATTTAACCATTCTAAATAACGATATGCGTTTCAACAATCAAACAAATGGTCAGTTTGCATCAACAATCAAAACACAATTGATAATAATCACAAGAGATATATAAATAAAAGAGAAGTAGGGAATATAAATTCAATTAAATCTCACAAATCATGAAGAACCAAGTCTAGATTAATCCTTTGGCTGGAAAAATAAATTAATTATCCATAAACATGGGAGAAGCCTCCCAATTATTCATGAAAAATAAAAGAGAAAAGCAAAAGAAAAAGAAAAAAGAAAAGAAGAGAAGATGGCGTGCGTAGAGAGGGGAAGAGAAAAGAAAAGAAAAGAAAAAAATAAGATAAAAGATAGATCCTAAAATAAATCTAACAGTCTGGTTTTTAATCAAAACCAGTCTATTCCTAATCCTAGCAGAAAGTACGTAGAAAATAAAGAGATCATTCTCTCTCCAAAATATCCTAATAAAATATAATAGTCCATAAAAAAATAAATACTCCATAAAGTCTTTTATTTCTCTTTCCAACTCAAGACTCCTTCCTTCTTCCAACTCTTGTAGGAAATTAGCGTGCCCACGCCTTAACTCAAATTCGTCTCTTTTGCTATCCAATCATCATAAAATTCCAAATTCCGAGATCTCCTACAAAAAATATAAAAATCAATTAAAATCAATAATTAAGCTTATACAAACACCGAAAAAGTATGGAAAACATGGCAATAAACATGCCAATAATACAACTTATCAGTGTCCAATGTAGGTCGTACAAATAGTCTGCCTGCACTAAACCAAAATCAGGAGCCATCACAATTTTATGACTTAGAAATTTTCTTGTTTTTTATAACTTCGGTAATATTTGACTACTTCCTTCTACGGTTGTGGAATACTTGTTATGCGTTATGGTGTTTAAATAACAAAATTTCGTGCACCAGATCAATCATGCGTTCAATGGTTGGACCAAGGGATATGGTCTTCATGTTCGTCTTGTCTATTCAATGCAGCTTTGCAGAACTAGCTTAAAGCTACCTGTAGACATGTATAGTGAGTTGTCATAGCCTGTCCCTTCGAATCTAAAATTTTTGACCAAAAACATGACTCGAGTGGTCACTTTTGTGTTCTGCACCTGCAAAAAGACAACCAATAATGCATGTAATTTATTTAAATTGTAGAAGCTGCCAACGACCTATCAGTTTAGCTTTGCAGAAAAGATGAAACCTAGCTTTAGACCTGCATTGATCTGTATTTGTACACATATCCTGTCAATGCAAAACACACATTTTATAACTTTACATGTACGATTCCCCGGCATTGAATTCAAAACACACATGTCCTGTCAAGTCAAAAGCTAGCAAAGACATATCAGTTCAGCTTTGCAGAAAAGCTGAAACCTAGCCTTAGACCTGCTTTGATCTGCATTTGTACACATGTCTTGTCAATTCAAAACACACATTTCATAACTTTACATGTATGATTCCACGGAATTGAATTCAAAACACACGTCCTGCCAATTCAAAAGCTGGTTCACAAAAGTAGTTTCACAAAAATATCAATTATTGTACAAAACATCAGTGGAGCACAACATCATAGTTCATTCTATCCAACCTTACTTAAAAAAACAATACAATGAAACAAAGCAAACAATGAACCAAAATGTAGACTTCATATATGTGAACTTCTTCTCTAATGTTCGAGCTTCACGATCAACACCTTCAAGTCTCAACTTCAGTTCAACATTTTTTTTGCTTCAATCTCCAATTTCTTGACCAACACATTCTTCTCATCTTCCAATGCACGTATCTCGGCACATTTTAACTGAAGCCTCTCTGAGACCAGTTGCTCCATCTCATTTTTGCACTTTAATTGCTTGTGCAGCCTTCCCTTTTCAGCCTTCAGCTTGTTAAAACAACTTTTTTGGTACGGCGGCATTTCGGGATCAACCCATTCAAATTTGGTACAAGGTGGTTCATTCGACTGTCATAAATGAGCATAACAAAGAGGCAAAAGTGAATGTAAATTCTTTATTAACCAAACATATTATTTACTATAATCAACGGAAATCAATCTCAGAAGACTAACTTTCCACAAAGTGTTATCAAAACTATACCTTCCAACGAGGACATCTGATGAACCTTCGAGCCAGGTTTTCATCCGTATTTGATGTCAACACATCGCATTCCTCGCCATGATCACAGAACCTGATCTCCATCGGCCTATTGTTGGAGGATCTGTAATACCGATTGCTTGAACTCGTGTTTGAACCCTGTGACATGGTATTTGGCTGAAAAACTGGAAAATATTAGGATATTGAATGAAAACTAACATAGCATTCGTGTAAATTTAAAAAGGCACAAAGAACCATTTCAATGAAAAAATTTAAAAAGCCTCAAGAAACTTCAAATTTTTTGCTAATTGCCTGAAAATGTGTAAATTGTCAGGCTACGGAACTGCGTCACCACAAAATGTGTTTACCCTCTTCACATTTCTAAGTAATATAAGATAAGAGCAGTAAAATCCTATCCCGAAAAAATGGCACACAGACAACTACATTCCTTTGTAACTACAAATAGCAGATATTAAGTACTAACAGCAATATAATTTGTAACTAATAGCAATCTATAATTTGTAACTAACAGCAACCTACATACATGAAGGGTAAGCTAAAAAAACATTCTGCAAACAGAACAAACATCTCGTATTGAAGGAGATTCAGGGTAATCTTGGTTAAATATACGCACCTTATTCGAACTAAATATTATGGAAAAGAGTTGAGAAAAGCACTCAAACCGCGATACAATTTTGCAGGGACTTGCCGAAACAAACTTATCGAAATATACGGATAAACACAAGAGATGAGATTAGAAATGAAAATTGAAAATGCATAGTCACAGGTGAGTTGGCTGACCTGCTAGTAATCGAGTGACCCAACGAGCGGAACTAGTTTCGGCCTCGCTTTCCCTTTTTAATTTTGCATCTATCCTTTTCAATTTGTTTGCATCAAACAAATTCGTTACAAAAAAATAAGGGCAAGATACCAATTTTTTTTTAAAAAAACCCTAATTACAAGCATCGTTGCAATTGAAACAAATTCGTTGCGGAATTTCGTCGAACTGAAGCAAAACTTAGTAAAATCAAACACATTTAGTAAAATAGAAACAAATCCAAACCCTAATTACAGCCACACTACAGTTCACAAGTCTAATTTCAAAAAAATTTAGTAAAATCAAACTGAAACATGGTATAAATTCATATAAGATTCTCAATTTAACGAAGTAAATTACCTAGTACAAACCCACAGTTGAAATTTGAAGCCAAAATCCTCTAAAGTGAATTCGCAAAACAGGTCGTAGAGCTCACAGCACACCCGTCTTTCGAGGTCGACGTCGTCCACGTCCGAATTCCGATCGTTGCAGCTTGTCGTCGGGTCCAACGTCTTGTCTTCGCTCACCACTCCTTCGAATTAGGGCTCGAAACTCCTTCGAATTAGAGCTCGACAATGTTCAGAAAAAAATAGAGAAGAAATGTGTAAAATCGGGGAGAAGATTGATTATGTTCACAGAAGGGTAAAATCAGTGAAGTAAATGAGGGATTCATTTCTTAAAAGTCCATCCCTCAAAATAAACATGAGACTAAATGCTGATATGGAGCTTAGTGTCACGACCCAAGCTATAAATGAAACTGATATATTCTTGTCAAATTCTTATACACTAATAATAAAACTTAAAAATTAATTTATTTTCACATATACTTAATTTGAAATATTGTATTTTTTAATTTATTTAATACTCTTGATCACGAAATTGATTGAAATAATATTTGGAGTTGAAACATTTGTCTGGGTTTCCTATCTTAATTAAATGTATCATATGATAAATATAAGCAATAAATTTAATATACTAACATTTGTCAGAAAGTTTCTAATAATTTAAAATAACTTGGTTCTCTATAAGTTTATTATATATATAACCTTAATCATTTCCACAATCAAAGTTATATTTTTTCTATTTATCTTTTATGAACCATCAATCAGTCATCCTTTTTGGTGAAACTTTCTGACACCACTCATAATTTTCTAGGAAAAACTTACTCCCTCTATTTTAAAATATAAGGCATTTAAGGTTATTGCACAAATGTTAAGAAGACATTAATTAATGAATAAATTGACTAAATTAACCTTATTTACTCTAATCACAACCACTCCACACTTCCTTAATTTCAACACAATGAGGGTATATTTGGAAAAAAATGCAAAAATTTGTCTTGATTTTTGAGCGCGCCTTATATTTCAAAAAAAATGAGAAATCTTTATACGCCTTATATTTCAAAATGGAGGGAGTATGTTGTACATGATGTTAAAAATTGTGTCGCATGTTTTTTCCTAGGAAAACCTTATGCGCATGGATGTTATTCGAGCCGCTTGTTTAACAATAACAAAAAATTTAAATAATTGGTTCGGCTCGGCTCGTTTTGTTTGCTACTTGTTAAAATAAACGAATGAGTCACACTCGAATTTCACAATTCGAATCGAACTGTTTTCGCGAACATGCATCTTGATTTGAATAATAGCTCTATTGACTATTTATGTGAACATACTTTGGAAGAAAGGGAAAGAAAAAGAATATAGAAGGTCTAAAATGATGAACACGCATTTAATCTGCATACTCCAATTGTAAAACACTGTGCACTAAAGAGGCAATCAACACAACTGCCCATTGCATAGGAACGTACGTGTAACATTTATATAAGTAAAATTGAGACTTTTCTTTACACTTGGTTATGTTTACATCAACAATTGTATGGACCATATTTATTTTGCTTTATCATTTGAAAAGTGAGCCATGCACGTAATTTCCTTGCAGATCTCGTGCTTTTTCTATTGTACTGTTGAGGGAAAAAAGTTGATCAATCACCAAAAGGATATAAAATTGCGGACCTCACAATTTTGACTCTTTCAAGCCACGGGAAAACATTGTGAAGCTTACAGAAGGTGGATTTCTTACATGATTTTGGAGCTCAAAGTGAGTGGCTGCAAATAAGGCTAACGTTTATTTGACTTTATATAAGAAAAAAGAAGAATTTTCTCACAACATTTACAACTGACTGATTTTAACTCATCATTACCATTACTAGCTAAGTGCAAGTACAAACATGAATCTAACATGTCAAGTAAAACAGTCGAGCAACCATTGAGCAACTACAAACATGTAATTAAGTACCTTTAAACGAATATTGAAATTTTCGGCCCATATAGGGCATTTTATATACAGGTTGGGGGTTCTGTCTTAACCCCCACCCTATTGGGGTGCTGGTTTAAAAAAAAAAAAAAAAAATNTTTAAAAAAAAAAAAAAAAAATGAATATTGAAATTTCTATATCAAATGAATTGTACTTTATATGCACGATTATACACAAAATATTATTTACATAAAGCAATGTTTTAAAACTCTGACTGATCCTTGACTTGGGTCGGGTTGGCCTTCGGGTCACCAAATCAATTGTTGATCTGGATAATTAACTCCAAAGAAATTTAATTATATTTATACTATTTTATTTTATAATTATGCATAAAAATAACAAAAATAAATAATTTATATGTTAATTTCGCCCAAATTTTAATAATATTGTATCTAATCACAAATATTATACCACATAAATATACATAATAGTTTTATTTCTGAAAAACCATTTTAAAAATGAATATAAAATAATATATAACCCCGCCGAATCCATGTCTAAGTCGACCAAACAAGAGCAAGTAGACCAGATTTGATTTAGTCCCTTGTTATCCGATCCAAAAGACCCATCCGATAGGTCCTGCAGAAAATAGTGACAAAGAATTTGTCATATTAAAAAAATGATCGAATCAATTCCGATCCAAATTTTCCCAGAAAAGTAAATTATGGCAAAATTTTACTGGTCAGAAACTTAAAGCTAAGGGGATGGTGCCATTAATAATTATATTCTTTCTTATGTTCATTTTCATTTTATAACTGTTCTCAATTCCCAAACATAGAGAAACCAAACTAGACTAGAAATATTAAGCAGTAGCTAATACTTGGAAATACTTCAATTTATGCAAGTACCAACTTCATTTAAGGAAGAGTATGTGCAGTGTTTTTAAAAGTCAGTCTTTTATTGCAATTTTACCCCCAATGTTTTAGCATAATCGATCTAAGCTAAAATTGCCTTTAATATCTACGAATCTAAGTTATTGTTGATGTAAGCATGCCTTCGAATCCAAGAGCCAACTTTTGTTCAAGAGTGCCTTCTTTTTAGATTTGCCCTACCACTTCAATTTTCACCTTTATATTAAATAATAAAAAAAATAAATTCTATTTGTGAATATTAATAATATTACTATCACCTTATAGCTAGCTTTCAACTTACATTTGGTTCCACTAGTCAATCCAATATTAAAAAGAAAACCACAAAATAAAAAGAAACCAAAATATATAGTATATTATACAAGAAGTGTCTCCCCTTCATTAACCCTCTTCTCCTTATACTCATACCACCTGGCATTCACCAAAAACAGCCCCAAATTCACCGCACTCAACCCCGCCAGCAGCCAGTAGAAGTTATAAAGCCTCCCTTTATTGAGATCGTCCGCCAGCCACGGCCTCTCCCCTCCCCCCGCCACCCTATGCACCACGCTCACCAGAACCGAGCTCACGAAAAACCCCAACGACAGCGTGCTCAAGAAAAGCCCCGTGCTCATCGTCTTCATCCCTCCCGGGCACTCCCTCAGGAAGAAATCCAGCTGTCCCATGTACGTCAGTGCCTCCCCTGATCCCACCAGCACGAACTGCGGCACCAGCCAGAAAACGCTCTCGTGGGCCCGCCGCTGCCTCCGGACCTCCGTGAGCGCGGCGGCCGCCATGGCCAGGACGGAGAGGACGAGCCCCGTCCCTATGCGCTGGAGAGGGGTGAGGCCCTGGGGGTTCTTTAGAAGCTTCCGGAAGATGGGGACGAGGGCGCGGTCGTAAATTGCCACGGTGAGGAGAATGGCGGAGACGAAGAAGACGGTGAGGGAGGCGGCGGGGATCTCGAAGGTGGGGCCCACGCGGCGGTCCATGGCGACGGCCTGGGAGACGGAGAAGGTGGTCATCTGGGCGTAGACCGTCCAGAAGAGGATCGTGGTGGCCCACGTCGGGAGCATGCGGATCACGAGCTTTACTTCCTCCACGTCGGTTAAGGTCGAGAGGCGCCATCGCTTGTTGTTGTTGTTGTTGTGTGTTGTTGTGGGGAACTCGTGGAGTACTCGGGTGTCGGTTTCGATGATTGCTGCCCTGTCGAGAAAGCTGCGATCGACGAGGATTTGTTGGATAGTAAGCGGGTGGAAATAATGTGTGTTGTTATTGGATCGACTCATCACATACATATATATATATATATATATATATATATATATATTCATGCAGGTGTGTGTCGATCTAAATGAAAAAAGAAAAAGAAGAAAAAAAACTCAGATGACTGGACTGCGAATAGCGAAGTTGAAATGGACATGCACATTCTTGTTTAAGGTGTGTTATATATATTGGGCAATCATTTTATGATCAAAAATTTTGATTAGTGCTCTCTCATATTTATGATTTTGGTATTTATGTTTGTGAAAATAGTTTTCTGATCACCCTACTTTGTAAATATATTAAATTTTTCCCACCATGCATCCAGTCGATGAGTAAAATTTTCACCCAAAAAAGTATGACGACATTGTGCATGAATATATGACAATTAATGTACCATGGTGCAACAGTTATGCGATCCATTCGCATAATCCTTCTCAATTTTCGTGGTGACAAAGTTAACATGTAAAGACATTGCGCAATGAATATGTGGCAGATATACACTTGATATCGACTACTATATATATATGGCTCATTTGCATAACCTTCATACTTTTTAAGGTGAAAAAGTTAAATTATTAGTCAACTTAATATACAAGTGAAAAAGATTTTTTTCATTAAGTTTATTTATGATTTATTTATTTAATATTATAGTCACTACAAGAATAATCATTATTAACCACACTAATTTTAGTGACGATATTAATGTCATGACTATAAAATGGTTATTGTGACGACATTCGAACATATAGCGACATTATTAGCGACGATATTTTTTGTGATGACATTTGAACATATAGCGACAAAAATTTCCGCCACTAAACTAAAAATGATTATAATGATTATTCTTAGTGAATGTTTATTTATCTAGACATCACACTGTAATAATGGGTGAAAAGACATTTGCCATTACTATGTAACACGAGCACTTATTCTGAATAAAAAGATTTTAATTGGACCAACTTTTTGAAAGTATTCCTACTTTATTGACTTTCATGTTCTTTTTCCTTGAGTGATATATGAATGGCAAAGATCCTAGTAAATTGGCAGCACCGTGGAACTATATTATTCCTATAAAAAAGTGGACACTTCACAATTTTGTAGTGAATATTTTTCCACTTTACAACCCCACCTGGACCAACTTTACCCAGTCTGCATCTCATGTATGATTGTACTATATTATTGATCAACCACTCACTTCCAAAATAACGGACACTATCATCCACCTAACTATTATTTTCCTCATTCCCAAAAATTATTGTGTTGTTATTGTCAGACGTGTTATCACCTACAAATAATAATTTACTAAAGAATTAATTAAGAACTAAACTCTCCTTGACAAAATATTATTGTTGTTCTGTTGTTATCCCAAAATATTTTCACCTCGGGTAATTAATAAAGAATCAAACTCTTCTTTTTTGAAATATCTTATACTATATAAAATATTTATCTATTAGTGAGACGGATTGTTAGGCAACCAATATGTCCAATATGTCAGTTTCAAATTGAAATGTCACTTAAAAAAATAATAATTAAAAATAAAAGTATGATATTTCATGGCTTAAGTATGTATTTTTATTACACATACATAATATGCACAGATTCTTCTGTTAGACAGTTCAATAGTTAACGAGTCGGTTAACTTTTCATACTTTATTAACAAAATACACCCTTATACTATGAAATGTCATCTTTTATTTACTGTATGTTACTTATTAAAAGTATGACATTTAGATATGTAAGATATACAACTATTAAAACAAATATAATTATCTAATCATTATACTTATCTAGAAACAAAAAAAACATAATTATCGAATCATTATACTTATCTAAAACCAATCTTATGGGTATAAGTAGTGAATCCATATATCTTACGATTACCCAACTTACTCGCGCAATCATATGTGATTTATACTATTTTTCATTTCTAATTCTCATATAAAGATTTATCCAAAAGAAGGAAAAATAAAAAATATTTTTTTTCTTAATATACCCGGAATCGAAATCGAGATCCCCTTTGGTTTTAAAAAAGAACAAGTGAAAAAGAAGAGAAACACAACACTCACCGGAATTGCTTGGTGTGCGGCAACTTCTGCTTCTTCTTACTCTTCTTCCCGCTGTCGCCACCATCCCCGACCAAATCATCGACGTCGTACAACAACGCAGGGTCCGCCGGCAACTCGAGCCCCCTTTTCCTCCACGCCGCCACGCACACGGCGGCGATCTGGGTGAGCGGGCTCCCCACGAGCTTCCTGAATCGGTACCGCCGCGTGCCGGACAGGAACACGATGAGCCCGACCAGAATCGCGCAGGCGCAGATCCCGTAGCCCCACTGCCTGCCGAGGTTGTCCTGTACGTACACCAGCAGCGTCACCGCCGCCAGGGCCCCGATGCTGATGAGGAAGAAGAACCAGTTGAAGAACTTCATCATCTGCTTCTTCTCACCCGGGTCGGACTCGTCGAACTGGTCCGACCCGAACCCCGACACGCTGGATTTCAGACCGCCGGTGCCGAGGGCCGTGAGGTACAGAGCTAGGTAGAGGACCGTCAGCTGCTTGCTGTTGGCCGGGACGCAGGGCTCTCCGGCGGCGCACTTCGGCGGCCGCAGGCCCGGGACTATGGTCGACGCCGTGAGTATCGTGACTCCCTATGAAAAATCATTAACTAATAAATAGTGATAATATGAACTTAATGTTTCAGACAAACTTGAACCGGGAATTAAATTAATGAAGTTTGTACCGTTGCTTGAACAGTGGCGAAGATGGCAATGGTCAAATACCTGGTCAAAATAATTGACAAAAGTTGGACACGATAAAGCTCTGTTTGGATAAGGGAAAAAGAAAGCAAGAGTTTGGATTTCAATTTTACCTTCCCAAGTAAGTATCGGCTATAAATCCACCGAGCAAACAGAGCATAAAAGAGGTGCCGAGAAAGTTGGTAACGGTGTTAGCGGCGGTGGCATTTCCCAAATGCATGGTGCCCGTCATGTACGTCAGCAAATTCACGGCTATGCCGAGTGTGGTTAGCCTCTCACATACCTCGACCACTGTTTTTTCATCTCATCAAATCATCTCATCAAATCATAAACATAAAATAGAGAAAAAAAAAATAAAGGAAAATCGAACAGTTTATGTACCGAGGATTGTGGCGGCGCTGGTCCAGCCGCCGGAGGAGGATTTGACGGCGGGGCTGCCCTTGTAGTCCCAGGCATCTGGAAGAGTCTGGGCAGCTTGTTTTGTTTCGGGTAAGGTTCCCATTTTCGATTGGGTATAGTTTTGTGGCCCGTGAAAGTGCAGTTGTAGTATTAAAAGGAGCTTTAATTTATGATTCGGTTGTTCAGAGAAAAGAAAGGGAGTTGCATTTATAGGAAAAGGGGAAAAGAGAGGAGTATGGGAATTGGGATAGAGACAAGTCTGGTGTGTGAAGTGATGATCTAGTTTTAAGGGGAGGCGTCTTGTTTATATAGCCGGGGCCTCGAAACTCATCAGGCCTTTACATGTGATTCGGTTTCTTTTCTTTTCTTATTTTAGTTTTTTTTCTTTTTTTAAAAGTAGTAAAGTGTACGTGCGATGCACGTGGGGACGAATGTTTTTTGTAAGATAAATTAATTAATAAAATAAAATGATTGCAGGAAGAAAAAATAAAATGTAGAATAAATAAACTCTTAATTATTTTTTTCTAAAAATAATATAATGATGTCGTAACATAAAAAAATTTAAATAACATATTACAACCCCAACAAATCTAAAAAAAATATAATGATGTCGTAACATAAAAAAATTTAAATAACATATTACAACCCCAACAAAAATGTAGAAAAATGTAACTAAATAAGAACCTAATGTATATTATATATGCATGAGTTCTTTTATTTATTTATGTTAGATTCAAGAGTGATTTTGTTTCATTCTGATTTTGATGAGAGATGTTCTCATAAGAAGCATTTATACTCGTTGTATTCTAATACATCAATAGTATTGCAAATTTTTTTTTAATTAATTTGGCAAAATGTTTGCTTTATTCAACACTTAGAGATACATTAGCCGAACATATAGTCAAACTTTATGATTGTATGATCATTACAAAGTATATTTACTAACACTTCATAAATATCTCTGTGATATAACCAATTGTATCATTAGAGTTCTTGATACTTGTGTTATTAAAATTCTTGATATTTTTTTAATCATTGTATAAAATACTATATTACTCTCTCTCTCCATATAGACAAATTGGTACTTACTCCATGGGGTGAGAACAAATTTAATCTCTAAATAAAAGTTGATTTTCCAAAATCATGTACTTCTCCAAAGTCGCAAAATTATTGTTTAATATTATCACACATCACTTTAAAATACGTATTTTAAAGTAATTGCACATATGATCGAGCACAATATATAATTAAGATAGACAAATTGGTACGTACTCTATGGGGTGAAAACGGATTTAATCTCTAAATAAAAGTTGATTTTCCAAAATTATGTACTTCTTCGAAGTCGCTAAATTATTTTTTAAAATTATCACACATCACATTAAAATTTGTTTTCTAAAGTAATTGCACATATGATCGAGCAGAATACACAATTAAGATTGTAAATATTCTATCAAAAAGTGAACTTATTCAATCATTCAAAATTAATTTAATCATAACCAAACATTGTCTTTTCAATGTTATTTATTTGAATGATAGATGAACTACATAACCTATTATTTGCAATTTGCATATCATTGAACATTTTGGTTGGTGCAATGATTTTAGAGTTGTTTATCATAATACCTTTCACATTCGTTTGGATTACTTGCAATATTTATGTGTCTAATAATTTATTTAATGCATTTATTGTCCAACTTTTTGTATGATAACTAATGCTCCGAAAATTCAAGATAATGATAATTTCTTGATTCTTCAATAATAACAAACAAAACAAAACAATGAGACAATATTGAGACGCATATTATCTGTCAAAATATTTCAGATCAGAAGAATTTGAATTATATTATATTATGATACTCTTAGTCATTTGTTTACTTTACGATTATGAAGTCATTATTAAAGTTTCTGGTTTACATTATTATAATATCAAATCATTATTTATGAGAACCAATTTCTTATAGATAACATATATTTAAATGCTAGCAACAAAAAAGTAGTAATTTTAAAAGATTTTTGTTTCTTAATATTGGTATTCATACTTTTCTAAAAAAGTTTTGACTGTTTCTTTTCTCCATTGCATCACTATTGTTTTATTTGTTTTTTATTTTATTCACAAATAATGTTTTATTTGTTGAAAATGTTAGACCACATTTTTTGGTAAAAAAGCCTAGGGGGCTCCGTAGAAAAAATCGCCCAAATCGCCATCTTCAATCCCCTCGTCGTTCGCCTGTATTACCGGATTTGAGCCTCCCTTAGTCATCGTCCGGGCTCGTCGGTGGACGGCCTCCGCTCCTTTCCCATGATTCTGGCGGAGATGCTCTCATCCGTTGTCTCAAGCCAAAGGGGGCGGGCTAGGGTTTCGACAGATTTCACTCTCCTCTGTTGTGGCCACCTGCGTTCTGAGATGTTGGGGTTCGATGCCAGTAAAGGGAAGGGGCGGGGGTCGCTCGCGTCGGCTCAGGTCGGGAAGACTCTTCTTTCTGGGCTCAGAGGTAAGACTTGACTCGTCTCTCCTTTTCTGATTTCCGGTCGCTGAAGGGTAATGGGCCGGGATTGGTCTCTGCGCTCTGTGTTAGAAGTAGGTTGTCTATTCGGACTGTGTCGGCACAGCTGGGCTTGACGCCATTCGTCACCCTTCCTTCCTTTTCTCTCGTTTTGAGGCTGGGGGAGACCGGCCGTTCCAAAATTGGCTAGTGGTGATAGGCAGTCTTCGGGCGGTACTGGATTTGGCTAGTGGTGTTAGCCGGTTGGGGGGCGATTGTGGTTTCTTGCGGCCGGGAGTGGGCCGGTTTTTGGATTGTTTCGAAGCTGGGGTCTTCGCCTTTGCTAGGCTTTAGGCAGTGGCGGGCGTGGTTCATGTGCTTAGGATCTCTCCTCGGAGTCGGACTTGTCTGCTGATTACTTCGGAGGTCTCAGCTGAGGGAGGGCTATGTTTTGTTTTCTTTTAATTTGTTGCTTGAGTTTGTGTTAGTTTGGTGTTTTTTGGTATGGGTTCTTTACCTGAGTGCTTTATGTCTTGTCTTTTTGGTTTGGGCCGTTGGCCTCTGTGTGAGCGGGAGCAATTGGTTGTCCTGTGGGGACCAGCTCCTGTCTCTATTCTCCTGTGGGGAGCTTTTCGTTGTAGTTTTCTGTGCGTTTATTGTGTGGTTGTTTTGAGTGCCTTGTTTTGGTTTATAGCGATTGCTAGTGTCGGGCTTCTAGGCGGTCATCAGACCTGTCCTTTCATTTTTTCAGCTTTGTGTTGCGCTCCAAGTTGTACCTTTGCACATTTGTGCCTTTTTTTTTTTAACGTGTTTGATAGTAATAATATATTTGATAAAAATATACTTTTATATTGTTTATAAGATTAAAAAGATTTTGGATTTTTTTTCCATTGGTGATAAACTCTTAAGTAATTAATTTATTTTCATATCCACAAAAAATATATTTTCAAAACCATTATGATGTTCTCTTTCAAGCAATAATTGTATAATAGTTTAACATACAACTCATTTATTTTTTCTTTTAATTTATATAGTTAATATTGGTAATAGTTGTACGTTTACATCCAATTACACTTTTTTCTTAGTATTGAATATTTCCAATCTATGTAAGAAAAATATACCACAAGTTTATCCAATATTATTTTATAATTAATAAAATTGAGTTAACATGTATCTATAAATTGGTATATATTATTTTAAATTGGTATATATATATATATATATATATTTATTTATTTTATTTACAATACATTGGTCAAATCAAACATCAGGGAAAAAAAATGATGTGATATATTAAATATAATAGCGTAACAAAAAAAATATTATGTATTTCAAAATTAAAAACTTTAATGGTAAAAATTAATTAAATTGTTAACTAAAAAAATGATGACTAACGTACATATTTCTAACACAAAAAGATAAATATATTTTTTAAAAATTTGCATCTCAAGTATGTTTTACATTTATCATTCGCTAGTTTCAATTGATATGGGACATTTACTAATTTTATTTTTATTATTTCTTTTGGATGGAATGTGAGTTATAAGCTTTTTCATTGTGTAGTTTTACCTTTTTATCACATAGAACAATATTCTTACCTCTTGTTTAGTATTAGTCTTACCTTTTTATTACATAGAACATCATTCCTACTTCTTGTTTAATTGTTATAATACTAATAAAATAATTAAGGACTTTTCAACCTAGATGTATCTTTTTTTTAAAAAAAATGACTACTTATCATAAGTTGAATGATAGTTACATTGAATGTGTTATATTTATTATCAACATTTTCCAAAATAATTAACTGCACACAATATTATATATAGTGCTTTTTTTTTTTTATTCGGAGTCATACTTTTACTGCAAGAAAATGATGAAATTGTAATGAAAGCATGTTACAACGAAAATTCAACAACTCTAACAAATATTTCAATGTTACTATTCTTGTTTGAATTTTTCAATGAATATTTTTAACAAAAATACTTTGTTAGAATTATGGGCAGATCCATGTTTGTCCAATAGTCCCGACACAAGCATCATCCCAAAATATATATTATAAGATATCTAACAAAAATTATGAGAACATTTTTAATAATTTTAATCATACCCTTTATTTAAAAAATAAAATTAAAAGAAAGAAAGATAAATAATAAATTAATTTACAACTCAATCAATTATAATTTAGTTAAGCTCATAACTATATCAAAGTTATAATATAAATGCAATATCACAACTAAAAGAAATATGATAGTTATCAAAATTTACAATTTTACGCTCTATCCTCTCTTTTCTTTTTAATCTTGATGATAGTTTATATTCTCTCTTTTGCGACATAATTTATATCTAATTTTAAAAAATATTTTTTACGTCTTTTTCACTATATGTAGAATTCTAGTTATATATTCGTAATTTATACATTCATCAATTATATTGTCGAGTCAACTATATTATAACATAAAATTTTCGTACATAATTTTTTTAAAAGAATGTAATATTTTTTTTGATTATTTTCTTATGTCGAATTGAGAAAAAATATTCTTTTCTTTTTAATATTATTGAACTTATTGTGATTGTATTGATGTGTAAAAAAAAGTATTACATATGAGAAGGATGACAAATAATAAAAACTATAATTTATAAACTGTAATGGCATTATGTTATTTTGATGGTACACTTATTAATCTACAAAAATTCTATTATAATTTAATTTGATCTCTATTGGAACAACATTATTTTTTAGTTTTATTACATTTTTTCACATATATATATATATATATATATATTATATATAACTTTTAGATTTGTTAAAAAATTACATAAAATTAAGTATATAACTTTTTTTTGGGTCTTATGTCTTATTATATCCATTATAGTTGTACATCTATATATTATATTATATATATAATTATAATTATGTCATTAACATTATACTAAAATATTAAAAAAAATATGTACATTTTTTTTAATAAAAAGTTGTTCAACTTATTCGGTCGTTGGCTGTATATTCGACTGAAAAGTTGTTCCCTAGTCTCGGTTTGTTGTTAATATAAGTTCTTCCTATCGTTCTGTTTCAAAAAAAGATAGATGAGTAATGGTACTATATCAATATAATTTCTTGATGAAAATTTATTTATTTTCAGCGTACATAGACATATTATAATTCTCTAGATATTTTTAATTAATTTTGAAGATAATGACGAATAAAAGTATATATAACTATTGTCTATCACCTAAAACTTATACCTAGAATTAATAAGAACAAAAAATTAACAAGTGTTTAACAACCCAGCCCGTTTAAATCAATAAGTACAAGTTTTAAAAGTTGGATCTTTATTTTTATTAACCATAACATTTTATTATTACTTTTTTCATATTTATTAGTAAGTGTTACAACTTAAGTGTATTTTAATATTATTTATCAAATTTAATATGTTTTTCCTTTATATTGTTATTTTATATATTTTAATATATATATATATATATATATTCCTTTATATTATTTTTTTTCCCTTAATATATTTGTTAGAAGAATACATAAAATTAAATATAGAACCTTTTGGGACATCTGTCTTATTATAATCAATTAATTGTACGTCTTTGTATTTATTATATATAATTAATTTTTTCTTCATTAATATTATACTCAAATATAAAAATAAATTTATTATGTACTTTTTTTTATAAAAAAATACTTTATTAAAATAATACAGATAAATAGATATTGCTAAAATTAATAAATTTTAAATGTATTTGTGCATATCATGATTTTCTTATTTTTTTTAAATTAATTTATAGATAATCATGTTATCTAAATTAAATCATGTTGCTCAAGTGGTACACTATTTGAATTTAACATAAATAGTATGGGTTTTTAGTATTATACAATTTTATAAAAGTAGATTAGAAGTTTAGGCTGCAAAACAATCATTCAACAATTAATTTCTCATACTATTACATTATTTTTATATGTTATTTTGAAAAAAAAAATGTTTTTATTAGTTATGGGTGCTATGAGGAAAAACATTATCGATTTTAATTTTTTTAGTTATAGTTATTAATAATAGATGAGTAATGGTGATATATGATATAATTTAATGGTAAAAATTTATTGATTTTCAGCGTATAAGCATATCATGATTCTCTAGACATCTTAATTAATTCATAGATAATTGTATAATCAAAATTAAATCATGCTGCTCAAGCAATATCCATTCGACATGAAAAAAATGGATTGAATTTTAGTATTATATAATTTCATAAAATTACTTTAATCTTATTTTAAGTAAAAAAATTGAGTAATTTTTAGGTTGCAAGATAATAATTCAACAATTTATCTCTCATACTATTACACAATTTACTTTTTATTCTAAGTTATTATGAAAAAAAATATATTAACTTTTTATTTGACATATTTTTAATGTCAAATTAATAATATACTAATACTTATTTAATATTTAATTAATTAAATACAATTACACAAACAATACATTCTAGATTAAAGTGCAATTTCTATTCTAATATTAAATATAAGAGTTTACTTTTCTTAAATAATGAAGTAGCTAAATGAAATTGTTCAGCTTCGCTAGTTTGTAAAATAATGTATAAAATTATATTAAAAACAAGGATTTTTTTTAAAATAACAATTCTTTATCTTTCAAAACTTTGTTGTTTAGGTTGATGTTGGGTTGATTTTTGGGAGATATGTGGAAGAAAACCATTTGCTGATAAATAATGGTGCAAGAATATTTTGTTTAATTTTTAAGAGATGTGAAATGTATTGTTCTTGTATTTGTATTTAATAAATTAAGTATTAGTTATTAATTAAAAATATAAGATATGATGGGTATTAGTGTATTACTAATTTGCCATTAAAAATATGTTAAAGTAAGGATTTTTAGATAATTTATTTTTTTAGATAATACCCATAATTTCTTTAAAAAATACATAAAATTATATGTTCAAAATTATATTAAAAATATGTATAGGTTATTTTGAAAATAATGACGTTATGATGGATTATAAATGTGATTTTTTCATAATATTGTATATAACTATAAAAATAGTTATAATTTTGAAAAATATAAATTAATAGTAAGTTATTATAATAAATGTTAATACAATAAAAAATTTTAAATCTATGTTCATTTAAAATATAATTTATAATAGAAAATTATATATATCATTAAAAAATTATATTAAAAATAATGTAAAATATACTTAATATATTTAATATATTTATAATAAAAAAAATATATAAACATGTCAAAAAATTATATATAATCAAAAAATAACTATATAAATGAAAATATATTTAAAATTAAAATAACTTAATTTATAAATGACCTAAAAAAATTATATTATATATATAATCAAAAATTATATATAATAACTTAATTTATAAATGACGTTAAAAAAATTTATAAAATATATTTAATATAAAATAACTATAACTGTGAAATTATATTTGTATTTAAAAATTTGACATAGTTATTAGTGTCATAACTATGAATATTTATAACTATGAATATTTATTATTAGTGTCATATAATTTATTATTAGTTATATTTAATATATAACTATGAATATTTATTATTAGTGTCATAGTTACTTTGACAGAACTATGAAAAATGTGATTTGAAAAAAATTATATATATTAAATAATAATGACCTACATAATTTATATATCAAAAATTATAAAAGTTTCATAACTCTAATATAAAAAAGTTCATTTAAAGAAATTATGTATTAGTGTATCTTATATAAATAATATTTTTTAATTATTATTTTATATAAATAAAATATAAATAATTTGTCATTAAAAATATGTCAAAGTAAGGTTATTTTAGGTAGTTCATATTTTTACAAAAACACTCGTCCTTTTAGAGTAGTATAGATATAGATAGATATAGATATAGATAGATAGATATAGATATTCGAGAAAAATGTATACCGTTATAATTTTTTATTTTTATTTTTTATCCCGTGTTGTGCAAATTGCACGAAATCTGATTGGATGAATAAATGTTGCATGATACACTTAATTCGGTCAATATCAACTTATATATTTTACACATACTTTTATTAGGTTTTTCATTTTTTATTTCTTATTTGAAAAATAAACAAATAATTAAATTGTATTTGCACCCTTTCATATTTACTGCACACATTTTGTTTACTAATAAGGCATGTTCATGGCAGCAACAATTTCGGATTTTCTAATTGAGTAAATCAATCATAGTCCTATCTATATTAATCTCACTTAACCTGTATATGTCCCAACAAATTGTTTGGACACCAAATTTGTCACTTTCCTATCTGATATATAGGTTTTAATATGATATAATTGACATGCAACTAACAAAATCCTGGATTCAGAAAATTGGAGTTCTGAGTTCTGCCAACGTAAGCAATATTTATTGGTAGCCATTTTTGTAATCCAGTTTCCCATCAGCAGTATTTATTGCTTACTATTTTGGTATCCAAATGTCAATATTAATTCGGTTTTCCATTTATCAATGACACAGGCATTTATGCGTGCTAGTGATTTGCACATACAGCAATTCCTTAAATAAAAATACAGTGGGCTGGGAAAAAAACTGGTAGCATTACATCGATTAATATGGTGAAAAGAAATACAAAGTGTCACATGTTACAAATTTATTTATGCATCTATGTCTGAAAAATAAAAATTTAAATTTTTAGTTTTAGAGCAACTTCAGTCATATATGATCTACTCTAGACAAGACTTTACTCTATTTTAGAATAGACTAAGGCAAAATTCAAGTTTAATTTTCAATCATTCGCCCAGCATTTTACTTTATATTAAATATATTATTTTTTTATTTTTTTATATTTCAAATAAATTCTAATATATATGTGTATTTAATCTTATATTGTTTTTTGTTATCCAAATATTAGAAATATGTTTATGTGTAGCAACACGAGACTCCTTAATAAATTCAATTACTAGAAATGCAAATTACATATAAATATGAAAAAACAAAGAACCATTAGAAAAAATAATTACAATAACATTACATCTATTTTTTTTTTTAATTAAAAAATTCCTCCTATAAGTGATCAATCAATGCATTAAGAAGGGCGATATGAGCTTCTTTATCTCGAATTTGTCTGTATCGAGGAACAAATGCCTGGAACTGAGAACTTCATGCCGAGTACTGTTTCAACATATGGGATCGGGATCTCTAGCGCAACTGAGAACAAATCAGTTATGTCTATCGATAAACAAACCATATTATTATGGTATGTTATTATTCTAAATTATTGGCAACCTCATTTGAGATGCCTTTTTCATTTTCTTTTCTAATTAGATGAACTCATTTTTCAAAATATTTTTTTTTATGGGGTAATAACTAACAAATTCGGGTGAATTTAACAACAAATACGGGTGAATCAGGGTGAAAAAAATAGATTCAAATCAAATTCTACTTCATTTTTTAAGGGACAAGCGTGTGGAACTTTTCAAAATTGGTTCTTACCCTAAATTTGTGGATTCTTTTCTCTTAATAAAAATTACTGAGATTTGACGAATTAATTTTAAATAAATTATTTTAGAATTAAAATCGATGCATCTTTGATGTTTACACAATATCTTAAAAAACACGTGAGATTTTATTGTTTAAAACCGTGAGATTTTGATGACAATATTCAGTTCAATTTTTTGGAAATGATATGTTGCACATTTAGGAAAAACATTTATTCTTTTTACATATCCTTGACAAAATTTTTGATATTTTCGATTAAATTATTTCATATCGATTTTTTTTTAGTAAATCATTTATGTTTCTCTCTTTTAATTATGTTTATCTATTCAAACAAACATTATCAAATAAAGAATGTCGTATATAAGGAATAATATATAGATTTTATTTTCATAATATTTGTAATGTCATGATTATTCATTTATCAGACAGTTAAAATACAAAACTACCTTTTAAAAAACAAGTAGGTAATAAAAGCTCTCCTACATTTGCACTGATGAATACTTGTTAATGAAAAATGATTAATTGAGAAAAAATGAGNTTTTTCCTCCTTTTCACGGAATAACCACTAATATATATAGATTCTATTTTCATAATGCCATATTGATATTTGATTATTTAGGCACCATTTTATAACTGCAACTATTATCATAGTTACAATAACTAATGCTATAATAGTTAAAAAGTGAACACAATACCGTACAATCTTAGAAATTCCATGGTGTCTTCCATAAATTGATAGCAAACCTTGACACTTTTATTATGTTTCTATTTCTTATAAAAAATACTGTAGAGTCAAATTCATTAGCTCCACTCATTACTTTTGTTTTGAAATTAAGAACACAGATGAATGGAGGTAAAAAGTAGAGCTATAATTACTCATATTCACATCTCAACACATTGCTAAAATAGTTTTAATCTTAGAGAGTATGGTAAAAGATTCCCATGATAGAATATAATAAAGAAGCATAAACTAGAGTCTCGTCTGCAACCACTGATTGTGGCAGCTGATACATATGTAAAATATCTACTTTCACTAATTCAATAAATATTCTTCTTTGGATGAATAATTATATTCTGTCCCAATTTTTTCGGTCCTTTTGGCTAATCAGTCGCTTTAACCATAATTAAAGATTAAATAAAACCCATTAGATGGATTACATATCCAATTTGTTTAAACCAAAGTTAATATGATCCGTCCATTGTTGATGTAAACTTGTAATGACGTAATTAGCAAAATGGGAATAATTTCACATTTTTACATAAAATAAGAATATCTAGAATTGTAATGGATAGAGCATAATTGGTATCAATTATGTGACAATAACATTGATAAATAAATAACTATTGCAGCCCTAAAGTTCATTGGATCGTGGAGACAACTTGACATGATAGATCGAAAAATTTACATATTTTGTTTAACAGCACATTCATTTATACATAATTTAGTTACACATTTATATTTTTCGACTTATTTTATTTATTTTTTAAGGAATTTTCATGATTTGATTTTCTTAAGTTTTGATCCTTCACACATGGGTTTATCACTATTGAAGAACACGAATTCGCGCACTTACACTGTCACGCACATGCCTGGATAGTAGGAAGGAATTTTCCGTATTGAAATATTTCATTGATATAGGATAACGAGTCATTGAATGATAGGTTCGAGCAAGAATTAGGATAGTATTGCGTACTTCAGAATCAGCCCAAATTTAGGCCCAATAAACATTTTATCAACAAGTCCACGGGCTCTAAAACCTTGTTACACTCGGCTTGAATTATAAGCTCAGGATAGAATATCTTAACAACAATGGGCCATGTAGATAGCCCATAAAGAAGGAATATAAGAGGACGTATGCAGAAACATATTTTATTTTCATTTCTTTTTCTTTTCGGTTTAATTTTTATTTATTTCTAACTCTCACAACACTTGGATCAATTAGCTAGTCTATGCAAACATTCATAGTTAATGGCAAAAACATTCCCAAAGCAAAATGTAAACAAGAAACAACATTACTTTCACTAATCAACAAATTCATGCATGCGGGCTTACATCCAATGATCCAAATCCAATTACAACAAAAAAAAAAATAAAAATAAAAAAGAGACAACCCCTCAATTCGAAACGACAACTTCACTAACGAAAAATAACAACAAGAACACACAAACACAACATCAATCAATCGACAACGTGGGAATCCCTAGCATGCACGAAAAGCACACGTTCGACCGACAATCAAATTAGGCGCAAATGAAATCCTTAGGGAGTGTCTTGCCACATGTGTTGACGAGCAAGCTCAAGGAAATCGGTATGTTCAAGTTAATTCCGAGAATATTGGCCTTCAAGGCGGTGCAAAGGCAAATGGCGGCCTCGAGGTCCAAAAGCCCACCGAGTGCTGAGCAGCACGGGTGGTCCGGTGGGCTGCCGATTTCTGCCCCAATGCTACCGTTGAGGAGCTTGGCGCATATGCCTAGCTTTAGGGCATCCCTAGGGCAGCTGCCCTTTGATGGGCTCGGGTTTGGGTTCGGGAGTGGGATTGGGTTCGGGTTTGGGTGATTGTTACAACCAATGTAACAAGCTTTGGCTAGGGCAAAGAGCATGAGGTTGATGAAGAGAAAGAGGATGGGTTTATTGGAACCCATATTGATCAATACTAGTGTNAGAGGGCAAGTACTTAGGGTTTTTTTGGTGAGTGATTGGTAGTTAGAATGGTATATATAGGGATGTCATGAGAGAATATTATGGTGCCATTGGTACACATGTGAAAGGAAGTTTGGTGAGTTTGGATAATAATTTAGGAAAAAACTATTGTCTCGTTACGGAACCATTCAGTCGATGTTTTTAACTGTTAGATACACATGTAGATTAGTGTAGGATAGATAATCGATAGAATGGTTTCGTATCTTTCCCAATATTTTATTTCATAGACAATCATAATTGTCAAAAGATTTTTCACCACATCCTCATAATTATTGCTTTTCCTACCCTATAGGATAATTTTTTTGCATAAATAAATTAATTATAAACAATAATTGTTAAATAACAGAAGAGATGATATTCTTAGATTGAGACCGATGTTAGACAGATTTAACGGTTGAACATCTATACTTTTCATTAGATATATACTTTTAAACTTAAATATAATATTTTAAAAAATAATATAAATAGAAATATAACATTTCATAATATAAGTATATGTACAAAAAGTTGTATTTTTTTCAATTGATCCATGACAAGGGGACCCAAAATATTTAATTTGACTATATGAGCCCTTTTGTTCATTAGTGTCATTGAGATAAATGAGAATCATGTTAGAGTGTAACTCCAACTCATTGAAAGGAGAGGTGGATTTTATATATCCATGGTAAGGGGACCCAAAATACTCAATATGATTGTGCCATTTTGTACATTTCTGTCACGGACATATGTAAAATCATTATAGGGTTTGTTAGCACTAATGCACAATCATTAGACATTAAATTATCTAAATCGTTTAAATGGTTTGTCCGGACAAAGTACATTTGAAGTTTGTCTAATCCTGAAACTAGGAGTGACATCGAGCTGAGCTGAGTCGAGCCGAGTCGAGGTCGAACTCCTGATACTTGAGCTCGACCTCAGCTCTTTAACTAAATAAGTCAATAAAAAGGATTGACTTTGGCTCATTCATCAATATTAACGAGTTAATTAATCTCGAGTTTTAATCAGTCAACCTATAGAAAATTGTACAGAAATTTCTATTTTTGACCTTAACGAGTCAAGCTTGACTCGACTCAATAACTAAACAAACATCAACGAGTCGAGCCGACCCGAGCTTGTGAGCGGCTCGTTTCATTTAACTATTGTTCCTGAAACATAGGATCAACAGTGTTGGATACAACACTTTGAATTCTAGGATTATAAATTAATTTCTCTCTTTATTCCTTTTATTTATTTTGTTTAAGGTTTCAAATCAAAATGGAATATAAGTTTATCTCTACACAGATAATAACTAATCCCCTGTCAATACTTAAGTTTGCTTTTAGGCGAGATTTGTGCTGAAATCTGCAAGTGGATTTTTAACTTTTAGCACTAGAATTCGGATAAAATGGAATTTGATATATATTTGGGATCACAAGATGAACCAATTGCCACAGACATAATGCATGCCCGTGACCCTCAAAGGCTGGATGTTCGTGTCAGTTTATTTCCCTAAATAGTTGTCCTATTTTTGGCTTCATATTTTTTCTTGAAGTTCAGTACACATAATATGTGCCACAAAAATTATTTTTATATAGGTAAATCCACAAAAATCTGTGGATTTGAGGTGCGCCAACAGGTTTTGAGGTGAATGAGCAAGTTTAGTATGGATGACAATAAGCTAGGGATCGGAGGATAATAATGAAAATTGGGTTGGGAAAAATAAATCGTAACAAATTCTTCAAAATTTTCGCTAGGACATTTAAGGAGGCTGGAAACACCTACGTATATGTACGAAATTTTACGATTTTTTTTCCCGAAATATAAACAATCTTTTAAGTAAGAGAAAAAAGAGTAGCAGGTTACAGAATCTAAAAATATGATCCAATTCTCAAGAAAAAAGAGTGGGGAATCCAAACACAAAATGACAAGTCACAAGAGCTAATTTCTAAGAGATCTTATAAAAGTTGATCGTAAATTTTCGCAGGATTGCTGTACATTTTGTGTGTTTATATATTGAACCAGTTTTTACTAATAACAACCATGCGACGGTAATATTTGTTGGTTCAGAAATTTTTAGATTACAAGTTTTCTTTTTACTGGTATCAAAAATAAGAGGAAAAAAAATAACACAGAGGAAGTTTTTGATGCTAAAAGAACTGATGCATCATTTTCTGGTTTTCTCATACATATATAGGGCACGGCCACTATGTTAATATGGACCATTGGATGATAAAAATTGATATTGACCATTAGATTAAGTTAAGCTACTATAGGGATTTGTTCAGATAATTAATATTGTGAAACGTGTCTCACTTTTGTTTTCCTTTCATCATTTTTGGACACGAAAAATTAATAAAGGTCAGATAAAATGAATCAATAAAAAATAATGAAATATTTGAACATTTGACTTGTAATAATCATTTTAATTTTACAATATACTTGCATCAACTTAAATTATTCAATTTGTGCTGATTGCCTCATGTATTTGTACAGATTATACATTAATTTTTTAATTAAACTAAGGATGAAAGTGTTTAAAAAGTTTGGAGAATAAATATTCAAGAAAGTTCAATTTAATTTATGTTACCAAAACCAATCCTACATAGCACGAAAGTTTGGAGAATAAATATTCAAGAAAGTTTCTCATTGTATTTTATTTTTGTTTTAAAAAATGCATAAAAATTAAAAGTTGTACAATTTTGATAAATAATGTGTTCGTCTAAAGTAAAAGGCATTCATAATTTTCTTTTATTATTACATCTAATTTATATTTTTTAAGGTAAAATATTTTAATTGGTAAATTATTTTATGCTTGGAAACACTTCCAAATGCATTTTGAAGATTTTCATACCAAAAATTGAATATCTCAATAAAATTTCTTACCAAAAATATTACACCCACTTTATACCATAAATTACTATATTAATTTCCCGATATAGTAAATAATTTTTTTTGGCAATAAACAGTTACTATTTTAAAAATAATCAAACTTTTTTCTATATATATATAGATACTTGTTGTTCTTTAAAACATTATTATAGCTACATAAGTACAGTTTCTTAGCAGTTGAACAAGATGTTGACGTTATTCAAGCGCTAAGATAAATTTGGACCTCCTTTAAATTAGCATGAGTTCTTTAATGCCTCGTAAATAGAGGTGGCCAATGTCAGCCCGGACCGTCGAGTCAGCCCGGAACTGGCCTGGACTCGGCTCGCAACCGGCCCGTGTGCTCGGATCATTGAACCAGACCCGTGCAACAAAATGACCGGTTCCAGGTCTTAATTTTTTTTTTCTTTAACCGCCGATTCCGAGCAGAAAGACGGGCCAACATTCAATTTTTTTTCCCTTTGAACTCGTCCGATTCCGAACCGTCGGGTCGGTAAACAGGCCCGGTACCGCCGGGCCAGGGAACCGGCACGCACCTACATCCGGGCTGGTTTTGGGCCTGTGTTTCGCCGGGCCCAGCCCAACCCACCAAATGGCCACCTCTACTTGTAAATACTTAAGTTTTACTTTAGTTTAACAATTAGTATTAGCCTTTTTTTATTAGAATTTGATGATAGATATAAAATAATTATAATATAAATAATGAAGATACTTACTTTAAATTGATTCAGAATACTTACTCGACAATTTTAATTAACTAGTAAAGTGCACGTGCGATGCACGTGGTATCGAATGATTTTTGCTGAGTAAGTTTGTAAAATTAATTAATTTATTTATTAAACATATCATTGCAGGAATGAAATAAAATATAGAACAAATGAATTCATATGTGATTTTTTTTATTTATAAATAGCGTAATGATGTCCTAATATAAAAAGAGTGAAATAACGTTTGACAACTCCCAACTAAAATATATAAAAAAACAAATCCTTAATACAAAAACCACTAAGATTTTCTTTCATCTTTCTTATAAGAAACATTCATACTCGCTGGAGTCTAATACATCAATACTATTGCAAAATTTCTCTTAATTCATTTGGCAAAAAACGCTAATTTTATTCAAACACTTAAGAAACATTCTGACCCAACATGTAGTCAAACTTCATGATCGTATAATCTTTATAATAAGGTACTTCTACTAACAATGCATAAATATCTCTATAAAATAACTAATTGTGTCATTAAAATTGCTGGTATTTTTTTATCATTGTATAAACTACTACATTCCTTTGTCTCTAGACATATTGGTGCCTACCCCATTGATGCATCGCCCCACGAGGTGGGAAAGAATTTTATCTCCAAATAAAAGTGACTTTCCAAAATTTTGGTTACATGTACTTCTCCCGAGGTGCTAAATTATTTTTTGAAATCATCATACATTACCTGAAAGTACCTCTAAAGTAATTGCACATATGTTCGAGTACAATATACCAATGAGATTATAAATATTTCTATAAAAAGTGACAACTTCATTCGAACATTCAAAATTGTTTTGATACTCCGACATTGTTATTTATTTGGAATATAGACGAACAATATAATCTATTATTTGAAAATTATTGACCATCATGTGGTTGTTGGAATGATTTTAGAATTGTTTATCATAATATCTTTCACATTCGTTTGAATATGCAATATTTGTGTGCCTAATAACTTCTTTAATGCTTTTATTGTCTAACATTATTCATCATATAAAATGATTATAAAATTCAAGATAAAGATCATTTCTTTATTCTCCAACAATGACAAAACAAAACAATCAAAACAATGAGAAAATATTGAGAAACATATCATTTGTTAAAATATTTGATAGGAGAAGAGTTAGAATTCTATTATATTACGATACTCTTAGTCATCTGCAAAGTTTATTATTATGGAGTCAAAATTAAAATATACATTATGTATTACAAATTTTTTGATTTTTTAATTATTTAAAATTAAAAATAAATAATATAGGATCATTATTTATGAAAACCAATTTCTTACAGAATCCCTATATTTAAACGGTAGCAGCAAAAAAGTAGTAATTTTCAAAGACTTTTTGTTCGTATATAATTATAAACCAATTAATTTTATATTTAAACCAATTAATTTTATATCTTTATATTATATCATATATAATTATAATCTTCTCATTTATACTCAAATATATAAATTTTTTATTTCGTACATTTTTTTCTTAAAAACCATTTTATAATAATAACACATATTAATAGATAGATGAGTAATGATAATATATGAATATAATTATTTGATTAAAATAATTAATTTTCAACATGTAAATCATATTATGATTCTCGAGATATTTTTAATTTATTTGTAGATAATTATATGGTTAAAATTAATCCATGTTGCTAAAGTGGTATCTCATTTAACGTGAAAATGAATAGATTAAGTTTTAGTATTATACAATTTCATAAAATTATTCTGGTCTTATGTATCGAAGAAATTGAATTGATTATAAGTTTAGGTTGCAGAACAATCATTCAACAATTAATCTCGCATATTATTATACATTTTGTATAGGTTATTTTGAAAATAATGTTTCTATACTTTGTGGTCGTTATGAGAAAAAAATAATATCGATTTCTAGTTTTATAAGTGTTTATTATGCTTTTTTTGTTGGATCAATTTTAATTTCTTTAAGGAACTTTTATATATTAGAGTTATGAAATGTGATTACAATATTAACATTAAAATTATATTAAAAATAATGACGTTTTTCAAAACAACAATTTTATATCCTATCAAACAGTTTTAGAGATATGTGGAAGAAAACAAATTTGTGAGAAATAATGGTGCCAAACCAACATACTGTAGTTGATTTTAGAAGTGTGGAATGATTTGTTCATGTATTTGTATTTAATTAATTAAATATTAGTTATAATTGAAAATATAAGATATGATGGACATTAATATATTACTAATTTGCCATTAAAAACATGTCAAAGTAAGGGTTTATTAGGTAATTCATTTTAATATTTAAAAATATAAAATATAATGTGTATTAGTGTATTACTAATTTGCCATTAAAAATATGCCAAAGTAAGGGTTTTTTAGGTAGTTCATATTTTTACAAAAACACTCATCCTTTTAGAGTAGTATAGATATAGATATAGATTTATCTTACTTTACAAGTCTATTTTTATTTATTTATCTTTTAATTTTAGTCTCTTGCAGAAAATAACTACCACTATTAAGTAATTATAGTATACATGAGCCTCCATGGATAAAGGTGAAGTGGCAAAATTCTATTGCATATAAAATTGAGGGAATGATATCCTGGAAACGCCCAACGGAACCTTAACATTTTTCATATCAACAAAATAACTGAACACACTAAAAAAAAACTTCTACTTGAAAATAACTTCCACTAGCTTGTACCTAAAAAATAAAACTACCATGTT
>BKCP01002225.1:296646-310254 GCA_008636005.1 Striga asiatica
CACAAACAAACAAGCCGTACTGAACACATAACAACAAGATTAAATCATCAATATTTGTTGAGGATTTGAATTGCATCCATATTGCATGATTTTTTTGTGATATTCTAATTGAAGGAGATTAATAATACTGTTAAGTTAGTTGAATGAAGAGGATGAAACCGAGATACTGATTATGATGGGATTCGATCAGTTCAATACAAGAGAAGCTCTCTTACCTTGTTTTCCCTTAGGCACAGCTGTATTTATTATTAGTTATATTTACTACGTACCTACTAACTAAATAGTTTAAGCTAACTAAACTGACTGAAAAACAGGAGAGGCAGATATTTTACTACCAACTCGCATTTCATGTGTTTTTACAGAAAATGAACCTCAGGCAATGATATGGAGTCCAATCGTGAAGTGAGATTTTCGACAACTGATTCATAATCAGAAACCAAACCACCAAGTATGTACATAGCGAATTAATTTTAACGCCTCAATATTTTTTAATACATATTTACATATTTTTGCGATTAATAAATACATAAAAATATTATTTTTAAAATATTTTAAGAAACCCAATATTTTTTTTAGATGAATTAATGCGGAAGCGTAATAAATAATTTGACATGATAAGACATTTCAACAATTTAAAATAAAATATACTAATAAAGATAATCTTAACGGTTTTCATCAAACAAATCCTACGAATGTTGAATAGAAAATGTTTGATATAATAATTAAATATTATACCACTACACTATTTACCCAGTATGTCACTCTTCATCCTGAAAAAAATAGTTTTAATAAATGGGATAAGCCAAAAACGTTTAGTTAAGTCGTACATGTCACATATTAATATCACATAATAACAACTTAAAGAACGTAGAATCTTAACATCTTTATATGAGCCTATGACTTCCAACGTGTATATATTATCCAATTCGTCACTTTACTTCTTGGAGAAGGGTTGATGCCTCCTTTTTTTTCTTGGTCTTTTTCTATATTTAACGTACTTCGGCCGTTTGAATGTTTAGTTGTGGGTTGAACTTCGATTTTCAACTTGATCGAATCTTCAAGAACGTCTTCACATATTCAAAAGAGTTCTTGAAAGCACTTGAACCTGAGACTTTGATTTTATGAGGTGTGATTTTTGTCTCCGAAAGAGTTAGAGAGAAAGTCTTGGAGAATAAGACATCAATTTTCAAGATTGGATATAATATAGTTTCTTATCTTATGAATTGAAACGGTAGACAAGAAATAATTACTTTATTAATTATATATATTATTTATCTTAAATTTATGTTCAAAAAGACATTAATTAATAAAATATTAAAATTTTGATATGACTTAATTAATGTAAAATATAAAGGTTAATTTCAACAATTAAATAAAAAAATAAGCCAAAAAGTTAAATATAACATTAAATCAATTGCCTACAATTATGTATATAATTTTTATGATGTAACATTAAAATCACGTTAAAAGCTCGCACTAACATAGTTAGTAGTTGGAAAACATAGTATTGAGTTAGTTGATCGGTTTTGCTATGAAGTCAACAGTTGACTCTGTAGTGGAGCCAACTTTCTATATACAACAAATAAACCTACAATATTAATAAAATTATATTAGTGTTATTTAAGTAATAAGAGAATATGGTAGATTTATTTGTTGTATATAGAAGGTTGACTCCACTATGGGACCAACTGTTGGCTTCACAGCAAAACCGGATAGTTGATATATATATATATCAGTCCTGATTCTGCTTAGCACAATTAATAGTGCAATACACTCCAGGAATTTTAAACCATGAAAATCTGTGAAAACATAGTGTTCTGAAATTTAAAATATCATCTTCACGGATTGATTTACAAGTCACTGACTCGTATTGAAGTTAGCAAAGGACCAACAAAGAAACAAAATTCCCAGTTGTTGTCCAACATATTTCATCATCCACCCCTTGTGAAATTCTCATTATGTCCTTCCTCGCCATATCAATAACAATATATTCTCCTAAAGCAGTATCGATTTCATCGTCAAACAGTAGTTACATATCCTTTATAAATTCATGAATTTCTTCATGATTATTAGGACGTAAGCATTTTCTTGCTCTTATTATTATAAGCAATTAATGCAAAAATGGATGACAATCACAAATATTAAATCAAGTTTAACTTATGTTAAAGTGATTAACAGCTAGAGAAACATATTTTATTTTAAAACAAATTTAAATACTTTGATATCCATATGTAGAGGTATAAATTAGGCGAATTGAAATTGAGCTCATGGTACTCGAGCTCGAACATTGAACATTCTTTATCAATGTTAACAAATCGGGATCTTGCCTTACCGAGTTGAACAATGAAAAATTATATAAACTTCCTCTTTCGAACATTGACGAGTCGAGCCGAGTTCAATAGCAGTTGGTTATTTTCGTTTAACAGTTCTATCCTAATAATGACATACTTTAAAAAATAAAACGTGATCGTCTAACCATTAAACGATCCCTAGAATTTTTGTGCAGTTATATATATTCAAATTAAAATGAGTTAAAATTCGGAACAACATAGAAAAATATTACGCTAGATAAATAGCCAATATTGCAATTAATGCGCCATCAATTGTGCTATAAAATCAACTATCACGATCCTCGTCCAAACTCACCCAAAAAAAACCTTTCACCTTCCCCGAAGGGCCAAACCCTTAGCCATGGCCACGATTAAGAAGACCACAGCAGCTTTCATGGTCTGCATGCTGTCCATGCTCACGGCCCTGCCGCCAGCCTACGCAGCCAACTGCCCGCCGCCTTACCCGCCCTACTGCCGTCCCACGCCACCCACTCCCCGCCACCGCCCCCAACCCCACCCACCGCCCCACCACGGCGGCGGCGGCGGAGGCCAGCCACCAAGAATCCCGCCGCCCATAGTCAAACCTCCACCCAGAGTCCTGCCCCCAATAGTCAAACCTCCACCGAGAGTCCTACCACCCATAGTCTACCCTCCGCCGAGAATCCTGCCGCCAATAGTCAACCCTCCGGTCATCCTGCCGCCAATAGTCAACCCTCCGATCATCCTGCCGCCAATAGTCAACCCTCCGATCATCCTGCCGCCAATAATCCTTCCCCCGCCCGTAACAAACCCTCCCAGAATCATCCCGCCCATCATCAACCCTCCGGGCATACTCCCCCCGATCACCAGACCACCACCGTCCACTTGCTACCCACCATACACTCCTCCCGGCGGCGGAGGTGGCGGCAGGCCGGGGATCAGCCCCCCTCCGGCCACCGCCACATGCCCGATAGACGCTCTGAAGCTGGGGCTGTGCCTGGACATTGTCGGAGGTGTTGTCCACATCGGGATCGGGAATCCTGTCGAGAACATATGCTGTCCGGTGCTGCAAGGGCTGCTCGAGCTGGAGGCGGCCATTTGCCTGTGCACCACAATAAGGCTTAAGCTTTTGAATCTGAACATTTTCCTGCCGCTGGCGCTTTCGGTGCTGGCGACGTGCGGGCTGACTCCGCCGCCCGGTTTTGTCTGCCCGCCGCTTTAGAAGATGTGTAATAGTTGCATGCATGTGTGTTTGTTTTTGTGTGTCTCTGTTTTGGTTTCTAATGTGGTGTTAGTTTTATGTAATGGCTGCGTGGTGGNTTTCTTTGCTTGATAACTGCTAATAATAAATCTGGTAATTATGAATACCAATATTGTGCAATAAGTGGGAAAAGAGAAGTTTTATTTTTATTTATTTTTTTCTGATATTAACTTTCGAGTTTCAATCTAGTCTAGGAATATTTGGGATTGAATTTGACAAAAATAGTATTCTTTACTTCACTATATTAATTTTTCATATCTCATAAAGTTAATTTTTTCACTTTAAAAAATGCGAAGGCGATGTGCAATGAATATACCACCATTGTGTGATGTATTGCGGATGCTAAAAATGGAAATACATTCGCATAATCCTTTGAATTTTTTGGGTTGAAAAAAGTCAAAATAGAAAGACATTGGATGATGAATATTCAATAACTATATATGCAATTAATATACTATAGGTATTCGAACCATTAGCAGAACTATATTTCTTAGGTCTGGGTGAAAAATATGTGGACCCATTGAATTTTCGGGTCTATTTTCCTTCCTTAAACCAATCCAACCTACATAATATTGAAAAATCTTTTGGTTAGGCTGATTATATGGTTAGTGAGCCAGACTCTTCTAATAAATATAAATATCTCCGTATTCCAGTATCATATTTTAAAATACAATATGTATTATAATATTATATAATATAAGTCTATATATATTCAGAAATTATTATGTAATAGGCAATTTAACACCAAACAATATTTGTGGAACGCAATCTAACATGAAATTAACAATATTTGTGGTATCATGTGTTTCAGAGTTAAAATTTTCGGCCTTGTTCAATTGAAGAAAACTATTTACCACACATTCCTTAATAAATTGGACTAATTAAATGCATAAGTTTGTAATATACTAAGATAAATTTTATATTTTTAACAAAATAGGTCAATTAATTAATAAATGAACAATAAGTTAAAAAAAAATAGTGAATAATGAATATATAGTGATACATACTCACAAAAGAGTACATAATACATGATGCAATCACTGCCCACGAACTGTACCTCCGAATAATGCAAGTTGCGTACAAGTTAGTGGACCGGAAAAATTGTTGCTCATGAATGTTACAAAACTTTAATTCAACTTCTAGGCCTTAACAATATTCTGGTTTTCTTAAATTGATTTTATTTTCTGTCCTTTCCTATATTTTTTTCTAAATTATACACTTATACTCTGGCAAGCTTTATGGAGGATCAACAATAAAAAGGTTGTACTATTCTTTTCAAGGAAGATTGGTATAATCAAGTAGATTGAAAACTTTTCCAAAGATTCCATTGAAAAGGTATGTTGTGCTCGCTTTTGTAATCTATATCTATATATATAATAAGAATAATCATTTACTAAAAATAGTAGTAAAAAAATTTGGTAGCATTTAATACATATATTTTTTTAAAAACTTTTTAAATATATGCATTAATTGATTTTATATACACGTTTTCAAATAAGGTCAAATCAGATATGATCAAAAATATTGTTTTCTTAAATAATTTTATTAATATCTGCAATAATTTTATTGTTATCTATTATAATAAATTACAAGATTAATTTTCCGTGATTCATGATGATAATATTTTGGTCTGACATTTACTAAATCAAAATTATTTAATTACTATACAAAATTAAATTCTAAAAAATCACGTGTGTATATTTTATAAAATATATATACACTATTTATTTTTAAAATTATTTTCATATTTTAAATTGATTACATAAATAAATAATACTAACGTGCATTAAATATTTTTTATTACATAAAATAAAAAGTAAAAGAAGACGTACAACTTCTATAACTTTTATAAATAATAATTATATTATATGACAACAAAGTTTATAATAAAATAATAATTAAGTATTATATGGTGAACAAGAATAAATAAAATTATAATTTTCTCTTATATCAAGGAATAAATATATATATACTAAAATAAAATTTATATTATCATAAATGATTTAGTGAGATAATATATTAATTAGTTTATAAGCTAGGCCTAACATGTTCATACTTAATGTTCTGGCTAAAAACACAACGCTGATTAAAAGAGATGGAAAATAGATGATAATCTTATTGTCTTTTTAGACTTAAATGGACAGAGTTTATTAAAATAACTTATTTAATATCTATGTCCCGTGCATCGCACGGGGTACGCACTAGTAAAATAAAATTCCACTATGCCGATATTTAACCGTCCATTTAATAGTTGTTGATTGAATGATGAAAAATTGTTATGGGATAAAACTCGACTCTGCCGATATATTATATATTCTTTGTCCAGTTATTAGATTTTGATTCAATGATATGAAAATTGGTGTGGGATAAAGTTGAATTTTTCCATGAGAAGGACATTGTAGAAAGTGAGAGGTTTATTTAAATTTGATGTGGGATTTTTGAGCAAAATCAATTTTCAAGATTTTCAGCTATATATTAGCAAGTATAGTGATCATTCCGATTTAATTACAAAATTATAGTTAAAACTAAAATGGATTAGGAATTGTAGATAAGAATTTGATAAAAAAAATTGAAAAAAAAAATAATTGTGTCAGACCTTATCTTCAAGTATAACATAACACAAAATGATTTTACTTCTAAATTTAGGTGTTAATTAAGCCTGATCGATTTAATTGCCTAAATAAACGTTAATGTAATTATGATAGAGAGAACAATCGAAAACAAGGAAAATCAGTTGATTCGTGTCATTGGAACAACAAATATCATGTGGGAATATAAGTATGTGATCAAGTCAACATCTAGCTAGGATTGAATTTTCCGAAAAAAATAAAAACCATATAAATACGGAATTGAAAAGGCTAGATGAAGAAAATAAATCCCAATTTAAATATCCAAGCCAATACTCTTAGGCGCACTGGAATCCCTTGGGGACCTCCTTGGAGCAAACGTTAAGGAGCAAGCTAAGTGAAAGGGGAACATTAAGGTTGATGCCCAAAACATTAGCCTTGATTGCCGTGCACAAGCAAACGGCCGCCTCAAGATCGGCCAGCCCTTGGATAAGGGTGCAGCACGGGGTTTTCGGTGGGGTCCCAATCGTGATGTCTATCAACCCACCAAGCAAATCCGCGCACACGCCTAATTTTAGTGTGTCCCTCGGGCAAGTGGCCTTGCCATGGCTTGGCCCGGCTGGCGGAGAAGGGCAGTCGGATTTTGGCTTGGGCGGCGGTGGCGTCGGCTTGGGAGTCGGGCAAGTCCCGCACGCGCTCGATAGAGTGAAGAAAACGACGTTTAGCGCTAGGAAAATGGCGATCGATGAAGAGTTTTTCGTGGTAGCCATTTTTTTATTTTTATTTTTATTTTATTGTTTTTAGTTACCCTAGAAAGAGTTGAGGATGGTTTTGGACCTTTGTTTTGGGGTGTGAAAGATGTGAATGCGAAGTAGGGCTTTTTATAGATGGATATAGAGAAAAAATATATGAGTTAATTTTTTTTACAGCCCGACGTGAACGTGAAGATACATTAAGTTTTTCATCTTATTCGCTAACAATTAGTTTTTTCGCCCTGAAAAAATGCGAAGATTGTACGACTGGCTCGCACAATTATCGTATATCAGTTGTATAACTTGTAAGAATATTGGTTTGGCATCGTTCGACAAACCTAAGTATTTCCTAGAAGATTTTCTTGTTAGGCAAGCAAAATAAATTAAAGAGAAGTTTTCTATTTATTTACTTGTTAATTAATTAAGTTCCTATTATTTATTATTAATAATATATGTTATATATTTATTATAATGTGTATTATGGAATCCCACACCTTTAGGAGAAGGATTACATAATATATATCTTATATATTTACTTACCATATATGCCACATGCATTAATGAGCTTGATTCTATGTCATAATTAGTTTTCTCTATCTTGTAGGACAAGGAATAGGTGGCAAGGACTGTGAAAGGATGAGCAATTCGTGCATAAGGAATTCTGGACGTTATCTAGAAGATCTAAGAAGGATTTGGAAAGATTCACCACAAGATTTTTGAAGATTTGGAAGATCGGCTATTTTAGGAAAGTTGTGTTCTTACACGAGTCTGGAACCACGGGACTTCCATTGGAAACTCAATTCTGAAGATCTCCAAATCACATACAATCAAGAAAAATTTACTTTCCATGTTACTACACTATTTTTGGGAAGAAGATCAAAGGAGATCGTGAAAGAAGGAAAGAACTTGGAGAAGACTCCAAGTCTAAGAAGTTGTATATATACCCTACTTGAAGATCGAATCAAGGCTGCTGAGATCATTATTATTCACATACTATTCGAGCTTCAAGTCTTCTTTTATTTTAGTTCTCAGTTCAGTTTTCGATGTTCTTACATATCGAAGAACTAAAGTCGTTTTGTTTTCTTTTCTTTGTTTTTCAAACATTATTGTGATCAGCACTTAGGGATTAAGTGTTATTTAAAGTCCACGGGACGTGGCCGGAGAAGTAGTTGGTAGATTCGAGTATAGTTGTTGGTTAGGCTATAAGGGAGTTCTAGTTGCTGTAATTTCAAAACTATACGCATGTGCACAATCGAGTTATCAATGAAAGAGCTCTGAGAGGAAGTGGGACGCTTCCCTTAAGAGTTTTTTAAATCTTCGGTTTATTACTTCCGCTATTCTAGTTGTTTATTTGTGTTCTAACAACGTTGAGCGCTCTCATCGTAAAATACCTACGTTTCATAACTGTCGCATACCGTAGAAAGTGCGAAGGGTTATGCGAATGTCTTTGCATTTTTAACTTTCTCACAATTGTCGCATAATGTCTCTCACATTTTCTGGAGTGAAAAAGTTGACTTATGGTTTGACGGTGTAAAATTTTTATTCAGTTTTTAGAACGAGGTATAAATAATTATTTTTTAAAATTAAATTGTGATGAGGGCTTTGAATTAGCTGGCAAAATGTACCATATGGGCTAGGGTTTGGGGAGTGTTTTTGGATGGTTGTGGACAAGGGGCAACAAATTGGCATGTTCATTCGATCGATTTTTATGTTCAGCGTGATTTGTCTAAGTTATCTTTTGTGAAATTTCCAGATCGAGCTTCTAAATAAGTGTGAAGCAAAAATTAAATAAATAAATAAAAGTTAAAGGGATGGGCCACAAGTTGTGCAATTATTCAATGGGCCCAGCATGTGAGATATATGAGATATTTTTGGGGTGGGAAATAATTTGCTTTATCGTAATATATGTATATGTTGAGCTTGTTGAGTCGTCAATCGTCTACTAACCCAATTTCTTTTGTAATATATATAGAGCTTACATGGTCACTAATTAATTGAGAGATTAATTAGTGAAATTGTTATTGCATAGTCATTATGACATTATTTTATGCTCTTGGACAATATATGATAAAATTTGTAGTTCCACTAAGGATGCATGTTTGAAAACAGAGCTTATACATGGCTTGTACTCTTATACTATTATTAGAAAGTTTGGAATAATATAAATCTTTGTATGATAAATAAGAAATAGTAAAAAGTGCACTTACATAATCGTAACAAAGTAATAAGAATGATATTTCAATAACTATGAAAGATTCCAAAAGGCAAATTGAAGANAAAAAAAAGAAATCCAAGACACGACGTTAAAAATATTTTTGTTACATATTATTATTACGCAGATTTAACAGTTCGAGATTCATATATGTACAAGTTAAACTTTTATACACTAACAATAGCATAAATTAAACTATACAATTTCAAAACGAAATTATACATTTTTTGTCAAAAAAGATATATAATAGGTTAATCCGTCTAAATATTGTTGGAATGCATCACACAAAAATTTATTCTTTTGTTATTATATTTTTCATTACATGGGTTTATACTCCAGAAAGAATAAATTTTTCCATTTGACTAATGAGGTGAACTCCACCCCAAAGATCAAAACATAAGAAACATTCTCATAATTTGGATGAGAGCCTAGTGATACAAATAATGCATATATATGAGTAAAATATGGTAAATTTTACTTGCATCACAAATTTTTATCCATTTTCCCTGTATCCGACTAGACTGAACGTAAGGAAATTGGGCCGCTCACCGTACATTGAGTAAACTAATTCTTACTCGAACTGGAGTTCATTTCACGCCAATATGTTATATGTACTACTTTATAATTTAAAATTACGTAAAAAATTTTATTGCGTATAATTACTATCGTTATGTTTAAACTTTTTTCACAAATATGGGACCAAAACTTGTCAAAATTAAATCAAAAGTTCACGACCGGACTAACATTGCCAGATTTTATTGTACGGGCCTACAAGTGATCTTGTCGTTAAGGAATCGAAAGTGTACACAAAGCTTTGATTTATCAAGAAAAATTTGTTTTTACTCTCACATATATATACAACTAAAAGAAAATTACATTTATATAGACATTAAAAAAGAATATCAATTTTGAGCGCTTTTTCCAATTGATAATCAAGATCTTGTGCAAGTTTTTGTATCGTTCTTTGGTGGTTAGTCCCTGTCGAAAAAATAAATAAATAAATAAGAATGTGCATAACCCATTATTTTCAGTGCAGGGCTTCACGGGCAAATTCTTACAGCGCGTGCAACGCAAATCTATGATTACTCGAATTTCTCTCAAGGCTAAAAGATAACCACTATGCCCTCTTTTCCCTTTTTCCAAATTAGAATACTTCCAAATTACTTCGGACTTTTTGTTACATTTTGCTACAAATATTGTGAACCTTTCCACATGCCTATGACTCTCGGTTTTGTCAATTCGGTTTCTCTATGATTTTCATAAATTTCGGTTCGGTTTTCGGTTTTGATAATGGACAAATCGAATTTTCGTTTAACCGAAAATTCGGTCGATTCGGTTTTGACCGAATGAGCATTCCTAGTTCACAAGAGAAAAAAGTATCATTATTAAATAGTTTTTAGTTTTTCAAACTTACATCTAATAATAATTTTATAGATAAACTTATTTAATTGATAATTAATTTATTTTCTTCAATTAACATTAATAATTTAATTTTTATTATAAAAATAAATATAATTATTTGTATATTTTTTATATACAATATGGCTGTAAAATGGAAAATCATTAAAAAATGACTATATCCCCTCTATATATAATTTTAAAATGCGTTAAGCCTACGTGGCAAATTCTCACTCTTCGGAATGCTATTTAGCAAAAAATCATACTTTGGAGTTAGGCTTGGACATAAATTAATATTTGTGTTGATAAACGGATTTAATCAACGTAATTAATGTAAAAATAACAATAAAGATTGCAGAAAATGAGATTTTGATTGAAAATCTTGAAGTCGGTTACAGAATTGGGAAGTCGGTTTTTTAATGTTTACTAAGTCGGTAAACAAGGAAAAACCGAGATAAATATATGCGTTTTTATCACTTTTGCCGAATCCGAATATCGTGTTGGATGTTGCTATTTATAGTTATGCTTGGCACACATCCCTAGACAAATCAGCTTCGTTTTAATGGAGATTTGACAGTTTAGGGGCGACCATGACGTAGGCAAACTTTTTAGGCAATGATGAGCATGGGCGCTCCTCTATCTGTGTGACAAGCGTCACTTCTGTCGGATTGAAGTCGGTATAGCGTTATGACGTCGGTATTTGGGTAGAATTTCAATCTGCTATGACTTCCCGGTAAGCTGTTATTCAACCGAGGTGGCCTTTTCGAGGTTTCAATGGTTTACTCTGACAATCTTTTGGGTCTGCTGTATTACTCGGAACGTCGTATGAGAACCGAGATGATATTTCCGAGGTTCCATATATTCTGTGTTGTATTATTAGAGGTTCAGTCTGGTTGAAGGGACGCTTGTGATATCTTTAATCTAACCTTTATTTCAAGATACTCTATCTTGATATCAACAATTTGTATGAATTGTATTTAATATCATTTCCTATTATAACTATTGAATTTGTAAATATATTTTAAAAGTTGATAACTTTTGTATTTCTTATCAGTTTTACATATATAATATATCAAATTAATTATCTTTTGATATGCTTCGATTTGACATCCATATTGTATATATATAAAATAAATAAATTATATTTATCTTTATAATAATATTTAAATTATTTACTAAAATTAATTAGAAAATAAAAGTATTTACCAATTAATATATTTATGTTTAATGTAGTTCCCCTCTATATATAATTTCAGAATGCGCTGAGCTTACGTGACAAATTCTCACGCTTCGGAATCCTATTCGGCAAAAAATCATTCTTTGGAGTTAGGCTTGGATATAAATTAGTATTTGTATTAATTGTATTTTAATATCATTTCCTACTATAACCATTGAATTTGCAAATATATTTTAAAAGTTGATAACATTTGTATTTCTTATCGGTTTTACATATATAATATATCAGATTAATCATCTTTTGATGAGTTTCGATTTGACATCCATATTGTTTATATAAAATAAATAAATTATATTTATCTTTATAATAATATTAAAATTATTTACTAAAACTAATTAGAAAATAAAATTATTTATCAATTAATATATTTATGTTTAATGTAGTTATATGTTATAAGGTAGAAAATTTATTATAATATAACACATATAAGTCGCACAAGTAACATGTGTCATACTAAAATATATAATAATATATACTCCCTGCTATTTTTATTATTTGTCACTTTGGCTTAATTGATCATTGATAAAATAAATATCGTTTTAGATATGCTGTTCATATTTTTCCATTTCAATCCTCCATCTAATACATATTGTCTCTTCATATCTCATCTTCATCGTTTCCCATAAAATCCATTAAATAGGGTTAATATTGTCAAGAAAAAAAAATCTTAATTAGTGTGTTGCATTTGAATTGATATTATGAAGTCCGTTTGTATTTTACTATTTATATATATATATATAATACAAAACAGTAATATATATCCTTATAAATATATATATATATATATATGAAATATTGTTATCTATGAATTAGGCCTATTAGTAATATATCACTAATAAGGATATAAAATACTTTTATCTATGAATTGATAAAAAGACAGTAATATATATCCTTATAGATAAAATTTAAATCTATTTATCAAACTAAATTAAATTATATCAAATAAAACTATAAATTATATTATAAAGTAATAGAAATTGGTATGTATTCTTTTAGAAATGATATTTATTTCAAATCTAATTGGTACATTGTCAATGTAATAAAAATAAATAATTATTATATAAATTCTAAAATTACATATAAACTATGAAGCACGACTGATACGACACTTGATGCATTAGGCATCTAATTAAGTAAAAAAATTAATCTATTTTGCTTAATATTAAATAAACATATTCTATGCATATACATATCACCATAATATTTCTATTTATTTAAGATAATATTTTTGTACTTATGTAATAGTAAATAATATCGATATTTTATATGATATAAGTAAAAAAAATTTAACACGGGTTGACATTTTCATTTATTGTACGGGTGTTTAATTATTATGATTAAAAAAATATAATTTGACAATTTAATTAAAACCCAAAGTAATGTTTTATATAAAATTAATTAATTTTAGTTTATAAAAAATAAAAAAACTAATATTTTTTATAAAAGCTTTCTAATTCAACACCCGTGTAATACACGGGTATTGTACTAGTTAATATTATATATGAATAATTTATAATAAATACAAAAATTATTAACTTTTAAAATATATTTACAATCTAAAAATTGGTACTGTGTTGTATATTTTTTAAAGTTTTCGTAGATATGGATAGATCAGATTACAGAGATTACAACGAATCATCTTAAATTAACACATGAATTACGAAACGATCCACATATAACATTATGAAGCATGTACACATAAGATTATAACTAAGAAGCATGTGCAAATAAGATTACGAAGAATTGGAAGTTGATACAAAAACTCAACTTTTTATATATAGGGAAGGATTGAGTTTAGTAAAATAACTCATTGATCCGCGGCATCATCAAGAATGTAAATAATACTTCATTTACCACTTAATTCTCTCTCTG
>BKCP01002225.1:312609-325583 GCA_008636005.1 Striga asiatica
TCCCTTATCCTTTCTGGTCACTGTAATTCAAATTTGTTTTGTACAGTTAAAAAAGGAGAAAGAAAAAATAAATCAGAAAATAAAATGGAAACAACGAGGTGTTTGTTGGAAGGGCCATTCAAGGATTCCGAAAAACTCAAGGCTGGAAATTTTCAACACAACTATAACATTGAAATTGAAATTTATTGACAGACATTTATGATAAATAAATATATGAGCAAGATGCATTAGGATTTCCTCTGGGCCACTTTGGTTTTATTCTAATTATTTCTAGTTTAATAATTCAATTATCTCTAGTTATATAGCGAATTAGTAATATCTAGACACATATTGAATTAACTAGAATGTCATATTGGCCAATTTTACATTCCTTTAATTTCATAGATCCGAAAACGACCATACCAAAAAAAAAAAGTTTAAGAAACAATCTAACGAATGCAAAATGTATAATTAATTGACAACCCCATAGACCTAACCTACTGATTAGAGTCTTATAACTGCCAAAAAGGCGAACATTATTTTATCATACCATAGCTAATTATTTTCAAATCTGTCCCAAGGGTTTTAGTTGATAGGATCAAATTAGCCGTACGTCAAACATCATCGCCATCAATTCATATAGTAAGCTCAATAATCATTAATCACCATTCACCATCATAAATAAAAACGAACATTTGGATAATTTCACTTTATTTCAAATTAAAATCCATGCACGTACAACACATTACTTAGACATATGATATGAGAATATGTTACATACAGTGACAGAAAGTGAGGCACCTTTCCGTTCACCCCACAAAATACAGACCCAAATTAAAGCACGCCCAAAAAAGAAGATCGACATAATGAGCATTATGTCCCGTTCATTCACAAACCCTATACCAGCAAGCACAAAACCAAAACCCAAACACACCAAATAACGACAAAAACAAAAAAAAGCTTAAATCAAACAAGAAGAATTGAAAACGAGACAAACGGTAGCTTAGGCACACTGGAAGCCAGATGGGACCTTCTTGCCACAGTAGTTCAAGAGGAGGCTAAGGGAAACTGGGACATTGAGGTTAATGCCGAGGACATTGGCCTTGATAGCCGTGCAAAGGCAAACGGCTGCCTCGAGGTCAGCCAAGCCGTTGATTAGGGTGCAGCAAGGGGTCTTTGGTGGGGTCCCCACGACTAGGTGGACAAGGTCGTTAAGCAAGTTTGCGCAAACTCCCAACTTTAGAGTGTCTTTGGGGCACGTGCCCTTGTGCCCACCAGTACTCGGGGCTTTTGGGGTGCTTGGAGTTTTTGGAGTGCTAGGAGCTTTTGGGGTTTTTGGAGTTTTTGGGGTGCTTGGGGTAGTTGGTGTGGGGCAACCGACTTTGGTGGAGCTAACCATTGAGAAGAAGAGGATGTTGAGGAGGAGGAAAAGGGAGANCTTTTTTTTTTTCATTTTTTTAAATGGGATTTTGCCGTCGTTAAAACAGTTAGAACTTTGACCCGACTGCAGATTTTTACTATATATTGGTTAACACGTGAGTATATGTGTGTGTAGGTCTAATAATAAAAATATCATAGTTCTGCGGATTGTATTTTAAATATTTTAAAATTTTTGGTTTCCCCTTATGTAGTGAAAAGTAATATTTGTGCACAATTAGCGGTAGGTCAATGCCACAACAGTAGGCATACTCGGGCAGAAGATTCTACCATCCTTAATTCCAATTGCATCTTATGCACGAAACATAAAGATTTTACCCAGCGTTAAGCACTCCAACATTTAAGTTAATTGAGAGTGCAAAGAGTGAATATGAATACGTAGAAAAACAGTGTAGCATGTGTTTAATGTGTGACTAATAAAGTGTACGTGCGATGCACGTGGCGACGAATGTTTTTTACCGATTAAATTTAGTACGATAAATTAATTAATTTATTATACATATGACTGCAGGAACAAAATAAAATGTAGAATGAATAAACTTTTCATGCATTTTATTTTAAATAAAAAAATGTTTCCGTAATATAAAAAAATTTATATATCATATTACAACTCCAACAAAAATATATGAAAAATGAGTTCCTAATGAAAAAACAATAAATGACTAAATAGAGACATAATTTATATTATAGATGCATGAGTTCTTTTATTTATTTATGTTAGATTCAAGAGTCATTTTGTTCTCATAAGAAACATTCATACTCGTTGAATTCTAATACATCAATAGTATTGCAAAATTCTTCTTAATTAGTTTGACAAAACGTTTGTTTTATTTAACACTTAGAAATACATTAGTCAAATTTTATAATTGTATGATTATTATAAGGTATTTCTACTAATAGTTCATGAGCATGTTTGTTTATAAGAAATTTTCAAAAAAAAATTCTACATTTTAACTCAACCACTTTTTTTAACTCAACTTTAACTCACTCTTACTATCATCAAAATTATCAATATAATTAAATAATATCAATCAATCATTCATACACACCACATCAACCTTAATTCACTATTCATCCACTCACATTATTTTAACTAACCATCACTTCAAATATCTCTCTCATACTTTTGCATCATATCAATTTTAATTATTTTATTATAAATATTATTTTAATATACCCACTAACAACTAACCATACCACCTTTTTCAAAATTAACTAAAACCAAATCAAAAAATCTAAACAAAACCAAAAAATTCTATAAACAAACATGCTAACTAGTATCTCTGTGAAATAAACAATTGTAGCATTAAATTTCTTGATATTTGTGTTAATAAAATTCTTGATATTTCTTTTAATCACTGTATAAACTACTACATATCTCTCTCTCCTCTCTCTTTCTCTCTCTCCACATAGACAAATTGGTACTTACCCATGAGGTGGGAACGAATTTCATATCTAAATAAAATTTGATTTTCCCAAATCATGTACTTCTCTGAAGATGCTAAATTATTTTCTTAAAATCATCACACATTACATGAAAATATGTACTCTAAAACAATTGCGCGTATGATCGACTATAATACACAGTTAAGATTGTAAATATTCTTATAAAAAAATGACAACTTATTCAACATTCAAAAATATTTTAATCAGTATCAAACATTCCCTTTTCAGTGTTAGCAAAATATTTCAAAATATTTTAATCAGTATCAAACATTCCCTTTTTCAGTGTTATCAAACATTCGATATTATCATAAAATATTGAAGATAAAGATCCTTTATTGATTCTTCAATAATAACAAAACAAAACAAAACAATGAGACAATATTGAGAAGTATTTGTCAAAATATTTCAGATGAGAAGAATTTGAATTATACTATATTATGATACTCTTAATCATCTGTAAAGTTTATTATTATGAAGTCATTATTGAAGTTTGTGGTCTATTTTATGATAATATCGAATCATTATTTATGAGAACTAATTTCTTATAGAGAACATATACTTAAATGCTAGCAACAAAAAAAGTAGTAATTTTAAAAGATTTTTGTTTCTTGATATTAGTATTCATACTTTTCAAAAAAAATTCAGAAATTTTCTTTTCCTCATTGCATTACTATTGGTTTACTTGTTTTTTTTTATTATTTATTCACAAATAATATTTTATTTCTTGAAAGAATTAGAGAACATTTATATTCAATGCGTTCTTTTTACGTGTTTGATAGTAATAATATACTTGATAAAAATGTAGTTTTATATTGTTTATAATATTAAAAAGTTTTGAATTTATTTCCATGTTCTGATAAAATATTAAGTAACTAATTCATGTTTATATTCACAAAAAATACATTTTACAACCATTATGGTGTTCCCTTTCAAGCAATAATTGAATAATAGTTTAACATACAGCCGATTTATTTTTTTTCTTTTAATTCACATATTTAATATTGGTAGTAGTTGTACAATTACATCTAGTTGACTTTTTTCTTAATATGAATAATTCAAATCTATGTCAGAAAAATATACCACAAGCTTATCTTATATTATTTTATAATTAATAAAATTTATTTAACATGAATTTATAATTATTTTATAAGATTCTTTTAGGTCTATTTATTATTTTAAATTGATATTAATATATATATATATATATATTATTTTACATCGATATAAATAATTATATTATTTTTATTTTATTTACAAAACATTGGTAAAATCAAATATCATGGGAAAGAAATGATATGATATATTACATATAAAAGGGTAACCAAAAAAAAAATTAAGTATTTCAAAAATAAGAAATTTAATGGTAAAAATTAACTAATTTTTTAACTAAAAATTTAATTTCTAAGACAAAAAAATAAATATATTTATTATAAATGTGCATCTCAAGTATATTTTTACATTTATCATTTGCTAGCTCCAATTTATATATGACATTTATTAATTTTATCATTTTTTTTTAGTGGAATGTCAGTTATAAGCTTTCTCGTTGTGTAGTTTTACTTTTTTATTACGTAGAACATCATTTTTACATCTTGTTTAGTATTAATATTACATTTTCAGTAGAACATCATTCTGGCCTCTTCTTTAATTATTATAATACTAGTAAATTATTTAAGGACTTTTCAACTTATATGTATTTTTTTAATTACTAATTATCATAAATTAAATTATAATTACATTAAATATGTTATATTTTGTATGATTATCAATAATTTTCAAAATAATTAACTGCACACAATATTATATATAGTGCAAATTTTTTAGTTTCATTTGGAGTCATACTTTTACTACAAGAAAATGATGAAATTCCAATGAAAACATATTACAACGAAATTTCAACAACAATTCTAACGAATATTTCAACGTTACAATATTCGTATGAAAATTATAACAAAAATATTTTGCTGCAATCATGTGCAGATCCATGTTTGTCCAATAGTCCCGAAACTGGCATCATCCCAAAACAAATAGCATAAGATATCTAACAAGCACTATGGGAATATTTTTCATAATTTTAATCATGTCCTCTACTTAGAAAATAAATTAAAAGAATAAAGACAAATAATGATTTATTTACAACTCAACCAATTATAATTTAATTCAACTCATAAAGTTATTAAAATTATAACATCAATGCGGTATCCCAACTACAGAAAATATGATATCAAAGTTTAAAATTTTACACTTTATTTCTCTCTTTTCTTTTTATTCATGATGATATCTTATTATCTCTCTTTTGCGACATAATTTTTATTTAATTTTAGAAAACATATTTTAAGTCTTTTTTAAGTGTATGTAGAATTCTTGTTATATATTCGTAATTTATACAATCATCTATTATATTGTCGAGTCAACTATACTACAACATAAAATTTTTGTTCATAAAAACATTTTGAAAAATGTGTTATTTTTTTATGATTTTCTTATGTCGAATTGAGAAAAAATATGTTTTTTGTTTAATATTGTTGAACTTATTGTGATTGTATTGATGTGTTAAAAAAAAGTAATACATATGAGAAAGTTGACAAATTATGAAAAGTATACTTTATAAATTGTAATGGCATTATGTTGTTTTGATGCAATACTTTTTGTATTAATTAGATAGTACTCTTAACATGAAATTATTTTGGATTCGCCATTGCAGCTAGTTTTTCAATGGAACTTTCATTGTTTTTCCTAATTTCAGTGACAATTTTTTTAATGGTTGAAATATGACCAAAAAAAAAATCCAACGTAAATTCATACAAAAATAAATATTAGTAATTGAGATATTAAATCCACACAAAATTTCAATGTAATTTAATTTACTCACCATTGGAATAGCTAGTGAATCTTTTCAATAGAAGCTATACCAGTGAAATATCTGTTGGTATTTTCTGTGGAATACCTTACTGTTGGATTTTTCATTATAATATGGAATTTTTATATTCTTTCATAATCATTAAAATGTTTATGTAGTAATTTTTTTATTTATTAATTGTGTTTATAATTTTTCTCTACTTTTTAGTCCATATAATTTTCTTACAAGTCACTCGTTATTTTATGTTGAGATTACCTATTAATTTCTCAATTGAATTAGTTTCCCTACATATTAATGGAAATAAGTATTATTTTCATATGCAATATAATATTTATATATTTTATTAAAAAAGCTAATAACAAATAAAAATTATTTAAACTTACAATAATCAATTTATTTTTAAGAAAATTAAATGCCCTAACATACATAGATTAAAGTACAAATAACTATTGTCAATAACCTAAAACATACACCTATAATTACTAAGCACAAAAAAAGTAACAATCGTGCTCGTTTACATCGATATGTACAAGTTTTAAAAGTTTTATATTTATATTTATTAATTATAACATTTTTAGTTATTACTTTTTTCCATATGTATTAGTAAGTATTACAACTTAATTACTATTTTTAATATTATGTATCAGATTTAATATTTTTTTTACTTTATATTGTTCTTTCATATATATACATATAACTTTTAAATTTGTTAAAAAAAATGCATAAAACTAAGTATATAACTTTTTTTGGTCATATGTCTTATTATATCTATTATAGTTGTACATCTTTATATTATATTATGTATAATTACAATTTTCTAATTAATATTATTATCAAATATTAAAAAAAAAAGATATTTTGTACATCTTTTAATAAAGTTGATTTATTGGAATAATACATATTAATAGATAGGTGAGTAATGGTACTATATCGATATAAATTCTTAGTAAAAATAATTAATTTTCAACGTATATAGGCATATCATGATTCACTATATATTTTTAATTAATTTGAAGATAATGATGGATAAAAGTACAAATAACTATTTTCTATCACCTAAAATTTACACTTAGAATTAATAATCACAAAAAATTAACAAGCGTTTAATAACACCTGAATTGCGTTAAGAAATTGAATCCACCAAAAAGCCAATATTAGCTCTCTTAATTCCTCTAATAGTGACTCAACTCGTTTACATTGATAAGTACAAGTTTTAAAAGTTTTATCTTTATTTTATTAACTATAGCATTTTATTGTTACTTTTTAATATTTATTAATAAGTGTTACAACTTAAACGGATTTTTAATATTATTTGTCAAATTTAATATTTTTTCCTTTATATTGTTATTTTATATGTTTATATATGTGTATACATACATACACATATATATATATATAACTGGTTTTTTTACTTTAAAAAAATAAGAAAAAATGAAGTGGACAAGAACAAAACAAAAAAAAAGTTGTGGAAATAAATCAAAAACCAGTATTCTGAGAATACGTTTTCTTTACAAATTGTCATTGAAAAACGTATTCTCAGAATACGTTTTTGTGTCCACTTGTGTTTTTTTTGTTTTTTATATATAAATTTCCCATATATAACTCTTATATTTGTTAAAGAATACATAAAATTAAGTATATAACCTTTTGGGTCATATGTCTTATTATATATCAATTAATTGTACACCGTTCTATTTTATTATATATAAGTACAATTTTCTCATTAATTACATGAAAATAAATAAGTTGGGTTTTAGTATTATATATTTTCATAAAATTATTCTAACCTTATTTTAAGCAAATAAATTGGGTTGATTAGAAGTTTCGATTGCAAAACAATCATTCAACAATTAATCTCTCATACTATTACAAAAATTATTACTTTTTATAGGTTATTTTGAAAGAAAAAAATAGTTTCTTTACTTTATGGGTGTTATGAGGACAACATTATGGATTTCAATTTTATTACTTATAGTTATTACTAATAGATGAGTAATGGTGATATATGATATAATTATTGATAAAAATAATTAATTTGCTGCGAATAGGCATATAAAGATTCTTTAGATATCTTAATTAATTTGTAGAAAATTGTATGATCAAAATAAAATCATGTTGCTCAACTAATATCCGAATCGACATGAGAAAAATTGGACCGGGTTTTAGTATTATTTAATTTCATAAAATTATTCTAATCTTATTTTACGTAAAGAAATTGAGTAGATTAAAAGTTTAGGTTGCAAAATAATTAATCAAAAACTTATTTCTCATATTATTACATAATTTATTCTTTTTTTATATGTTATTTTGAAAAAAAAAAATATTTATATAGTTTGTGGTCGTTATGGGGGCAAACAACATCGATTTTAAATATTTTACTTATAGTTATTAATAAACTTGTAAAATTAAATAAATATTGTTGAAACAGTTATCTTATTTGATAGGATACTTACGGTTAAACTCTTAAATTTTATTGAAAAAGTCATAAAAGTATTTAAGAATCTTGAATAATATCAATAAATAAAATATTTTATTTATAAAATTTTGAATTATAATCGTTTATAGAGCGCTCAACTTGAAAATTAATTGCTCAAATAAAATAATAATAATAATAATTAAAATTTCATGAACATTTTTATTAATAATTGAATGAAAAATTTAAATATTTTAAGTCTTATAATTAAAAAATTACGCAACTAGATATTAATCACGTAATGGTCACGTAAAGATTCGTTAACACTATTAGCGTTGCGACCAAAATTTGAAAATACAAACCACTAAACAATGACGATTTTTGTGGGATCAAAATTCAATCCAATAAAACTAAGGTGCAATCTAATTCTAGTTCTAAATACAAGAGTTTATTTTTCTTAAATAATTATCTAATTAAATGAATTCTTTGATTTTTCTAGTTTATTAGATTATGTATATATTCCACGTGTGCATGATTTCAGTAATATTTGAGGTATCTTCTCTTGATTAAAGTTATGTATGTATCTTGTAAATTATTTATTATATAAAATTTATCCCTCAACTAAGTTCTCATGTTTTACCAAGATTTATCGTTTTGTTAAAAGATAGGTAAACAAATAGTTGAGAATATTTAGATCTTTTATAAGTATTTATTCTGTTGTTTTTGTTGCATAATTTTTTGTTTAAATAAATTTTATATATTAAAATCATTAAATATGATTACAATTTTATCATCGAAATTATATTAAAAATAAGGACGTTATTCAAAACAAAAATTCAATATCATTTCAAACCTTTGTTGTTTGGGTTAATGTTGAGTTGATTTTTTAGAGATATGGAAGAAAACGGTTTGAGAGATATGTGAAAGAAACCAAATTCTTGAAGTATAATAGTGTGAATATTGTGGTTGATTTTTAAGAGATGTGGAATGCTTTATTCATTTAATTATATTAAATGAATAAAATATCAAATGAGTATTAGTGCATTACTAATTTGAGATTAAAAATATGTCAAATAAAAGGGTTTTTAGGTAAATATTAGTTATTAATAAAAAAAAATATAAGATAGGTTATATATTATGTTATTACTTATTTGCCATTAAAAATATACCAAAGTAAGGGTATATTAGTTACTTCTTTCTTTAACAAAAACACTCCTCCTTTTATAGTAGTATTCTGAGTTACCATTTTAGTTAGCACAACATTTAGACATAGAATATAATAAAACATTTGGACTAAATATTACATAAGATTATTTTGTAGATATTGTTTACAAGAACCAATTTGTTTTAGTGTACTTCTGTGGAAGAGTTATTTTTTTTTCAACAGCTACTTAGCTAAAAGAATTATAACAATTTCTTCAAAGACCACCTCAATCTCCATCATTTTTAGTAAATTTAGAATTAATTGAGTCATACTTTGGGCGTAGATCGTAATAGTCTTCAATGTTATGCTAGTTTTCAATGTTACGTTGTTATTTATATAATTAAATATTAATGATTAACTAAAAAATATAAGATTTGAAGATTATTAGTGTATTACTAATTTGTCATTAAAATTAAGTCAAAGTAAGGGTTTTTTAGGTAGTTCGTTTGTTAATTAAAAATATAAATAAGATGAATATTATTGTATTATTAATTTGTCATTAAAAATATGTCAAAGTAAGGGTTTTTTAGGCAAATCATTATTTTTACAAAATCACTCGTCCTTTTATAATAGTATAGATATAGATAGATATAGATATAGATCTAGATAGATAGATAGATAAATAGATAGATAGATATAGATGATGTGCTGTTTCACCTCAAAGACTCATACAGAGCAGTGTGGAACTAAATGTACATTGCAATTTCAGAATTATTAATACAAATACAGTTTTTAATCCTTAGTATCTTCAATTTTATATTTTGAATATATAGTTAATTATTATATGGGAAATCAAGTGTAACATGAATTGCGACATCAAATTGAAAAATATTCTGAACTCTGCGGCTGAGTGTGTTCTTGAATTTTCATCTCACATTAATTCAACTAAAGCATTTATTGCTCGAGCTAGGGAATCAACACCATGAATAATATTCCCTTCATGTTGTCAACTTATTGTGTGATCATTGCATAAATGAATAAAATACTTATGGGTCCATAAATCGATCTTTTCTTGTGAGGGGGAATGTCTATTGATCCCTCTCTTAATTAATTAGACATCAAATTAAATGAAAATATAGGAGAATGGAATTAAAGGGAAATATATGGGTAGTAATACCAACATCACATTATATTCATAATCATGAAGTTGAAACACTATTTTCAAATACGTCATGTCAGTAAATTTACAGGTATAAGCGTTTTCTTTTTCGATAAAGGATTGTACTATATATGTCGTTATTAAGAATATTTGGTGTGAAAGCACACTGATGATTAAGTTGAAAAGTTGGAAATTAGGGCTGTCAATTAAGTAGTATTTTGTCGAGTTTTAATCCACTAAGCTCAACTTTGAAGATAATTTTGGCTCGTTTTATTATTGACTTGAAGTCAACGTTGAAGATAATTTTTGGTTGGTTTTCCGAGCTAAATGTTAATTTCAAATTGGTATTTCATAATTTTACATGTTAATTAAGATATGGTCTTCCATAATATGATGTGAAATTTTTGTTGGTTGGTGTTCCGAGCTAATTGTTAACTTCATATTGGTATTTCATAATTTTTCATTATGTTAATTAATTTATGGTCTTTCATAATATGATATGAAAGTTTTTGTTGGTTGGAATTAGTTCATTTAAATTATAATTTTATAATTTAGATTATAAAAGAAAAACAAAAATAAATCATAATTTAATACATGAAGAAAAATATGAATTAAGAAATAATTCTCAAAATTGATTTTGATCAAGTAATTGCTATGGAAGAGCCGTTACAATTATTTTCTTTATGCTAATATACCCAGCCATTTTCATGAGTGAGTGTGACTTAAAATTTGAGTAAAATGTAACTCCCTTTATTGGTTTATGCTCATAATTTATGACATTCAAGCAAGTTATTTTGTAACTTAAAAATGAAATTAAATGCTGAAAATTTTGAAGGGAGGATAAAATTTAATGAATGAGAATAAAATTTAATATATGATAATATTATTTAATGCTTTGTTACTCCTCTTTATATATATATAGATTATTTGACGAAGTTAACTGAAAGACAGACGTTTTAAAATGCCCGACAATTAGGCAGATAATATGGATATCAACCATTGCCCCGGTAGAAAATGCAAAATACCAAATGTGCAGTAATATTGGATTCTATCGAGTTGTACTGGAAATAGTCAAAATACTGAAAAGTACCGATCAAGAAAAAAAATATATTACAAATATATAAAATATAAAAAGAAATTGACTCAAAAAATAAATTTTGAGTTTGTAATCTTATTTTTATTTTATTGATCACAAGTTCAGACTTAATAAATATAGTTATATTTTATTTTGTTACTTTTTTCATATGATATTAAAATTTATTTATGCTCTTATATGTTTACCGGTCCAATAATACCATTTATCAATGCGTAGGCCAGATGGCTATCGGTATGATATTTAAAAATTATTGAAATAAATTTTAGAATTCAATAACTTTTTTTATTGGTTTTCGATTTATCTTATTTGATATATCAAATTAATCATCCTTTCACTATTTTTCATTTGATAAAATAAAAATATTTTGTTATGAAAATTTAAATTACCTACCAATTATAATTGAAAAAAAAATCAATTAAAAATTACAATTAAAAAAATGTTATATTGCAACGGGAAATCCAACGATAATATATTTGAACGGATATTCCAATGATATAGCTTCCGTTGAAATTATTCCAACGGAAATTCCAACGAAATTATTCCGTTTGAATGAATTTTCCATTGAAATTTGATAATTCTAACGGTTATTTTTCTAACGTTTTTTACCGTAAGAATTTTCGTTGGAATATGCAATTTCCGTTGGAATTTTTATTTTCACCTCCGTTGGAAAATCTACCGTTGGAATCTTCAAAATCCAACAAAAATTTCAATGGAAAACTCATTCCAACGAAATATTTTTATTGGAACCGTTGGAAATTGATCATTTTGTTGTAGTGAATATATTTGTGATAGAATAATAATTATATTATATGAGTTAGAAAAATTATTATAATATAGAACGTGAGGTAACAAATGTCATCTAAATAAAAGTAATAATGTAATTTTACAGAAGAAAAAAAAAACATATTTAAAAATTTAAAATAAAAACTTTTTTTTATATTTTATTTTTTAATTATAAATTTCTTAATTTTGCTATTGCTAATCCAACTTACTGTGATACGTTAAATGTTCTAGGACAATGAAACAAAAGAAGAGTTTAAAATATTGAATAAACAGCGCATAGCTAGGGATATAGTTTTACTTATATTTGGTTATCTACAAATCAATTTGGACCAAAAAGAAAATATTGTTTAGAAAAGGTTTGCATAATTTGTGCTCCAATGGCATGGACGCTGCCAAAAGATCAATCACAGGATCATGTAAATATACAGATATGAAATACCTTATATGAAAAGTATTTAAAAATTAAAAAAAAAAATAGTGAAGAAATCATGAATTTTTTGCCTGGTTGGGATTGTTAATCCAGTGTTATTTTAGAATTTTTTGCAAGCGATCCTATTTGTGGTAACCGGCCTATCCATATATGACCAACCTAGATAACAGCATAGACTGAATTTTTATTGCTAACTATAAATCATATTCAGATACCATTGCCCCGAG
>BKCP01002225.1:325607-348904 GCA_008636005.1 Striga asiatica
AAAATAAAATACAAGTTTTATTTTAAAATTTTAAATAATTTTGAAATATTACATTATTGTTTTTATTTCAAATGACGCACCTCACCCATAAGATTCGATCGTGTTATATTATAATAGCTTTTGCAGGTTATACTATATGATATGCTTCTTAATTAGGATTGATGAAATTTAGATATAACTATTTTATTTTATAATATAACATGGATGTTAAATCAAAAATCATTAAAATATGAGTAATTTGATTTATCATATATAAAATATAATACAAACATAAAGTTTTGAATTATTAAATATATTTATAATTTAAGTTAGGTAAGTGTTTAATTTTAAAAGTACTAATAAACATGGATAAGTCTAGATCTGTACAGGCTACTCCAAATCATCATAAATTAACATAGTTAATTACAAAGCGCCACAAATTAACAGTTAAGCTTGAAAAACTCTACATTTATATTTATATGTAACAAGAGATTCCATCAAAACCTCTTTATAAAATGAAAGAAACTAAAATCATGACATTTTAAGCTTTTTATAAATTAAAAAATTATATTTCATTAATATGACTTATTTATAACTTATTTCAAACAGTGGATGAGAAGGATTGTAAAACAATTTTTATATCTTTGATAATAATAATAATAAAACAGTCAATGAGAAGGATTGTAAAACACATTTTATATGATAATAATAATAATAAATCGCCAAACCAAATAACCAAACTCCATCCGTATTTCATTTCCTCAAGTCCATGTTGCTTCAACTATTTATAATTTATATTGTTAATATAATCATTTTGTGTAATATTGCTGAAAATTACCTTGATCTTTTTTTTTCCCCCTAGCTTATGAAAATTAACCCCTCAAGATCCTATTGTTTCAACTGTTCATTTACTTGTTACCCATAAGAGGTTGTTCAATCGAAAAATTTGAATGGACAATATTCCTACACCACATTGAATATATTACACTGAGCACTATATATAGTTCTTAAAAAGATTATTTATTGAAATATATATATATATATAGAATTATAATTGGATACTATGCCTCCCAAAGAGATTTTGTTAACGCTATTTTTAGTGGATTTGGAATTTTATGACAAATATTATCTGGGCTTCTGAAATTGATAAGCACAGCTTGAAGTCCAGCTCATCACGGATGTACTCGAGGATGTTGACTGATCATTTTCAGAAACCATATCAGTACAAGCATTGCTAGTAACATAATTTTGAACAATTAAAAGGGCTCTTTCTTTTAGGAGCAATACATTTTTTTTAATAAAAAAAATAAATTAAAATTATGATACTTAATTGCATCTTTCATTGTTAACGGTGAATTTCACTCTATCCCTTATGAGCACTGTTTTCACGGGATTTTCGTCCCGTGGGAAAATATCCTCGGGTAGGATCGACTCTTCCTACTGTACATCATTACCTTGCATTGAAAAAAACTTATTTATACATAATTGAATGAAAATCAAAAATTGTAAAGTCAAGCCTCACTCAGTTATATATTTATATGTACTCAGTACTCGAACATGGTAACTCAGTCACCACCACAAATCCCATTGTGCCTTAGAGACTCTAGTAGAGCAATAGAATTGTGAAGATTAATTGTTGATATATTAATCTAACAGTTGGGTTAAAATATGAACATTGATTATGATAATAGACAGATTTAACAGTTATACTATCAATACTTTTGTTTTATATAAAAAGAATTCCCGAACCCATCTCAAGTGATGATCAGTTGCTTGAGCTGAATATATATGACATTATATGGAGTATTACATCAATTTTTTTTTTTTTCTTATTTAATATTTGCATTTTAAAATTCAGTTCACATTGACAATGGGGACCATTTTGGACACATCACCATAATTGATGTAACGAATATGGCAATCAATTTTGGGGACGTGAAATGTCGTGTGTGCTCGTGAATTAATCGATCAATTTCATGTAGGACTGATGCCCACGCGTCACTGGATTCAAATTAAAATCTGCATTTGCATCTGTGAGGTGTATGATTTTATGTATGCCCACTTGATTTTTTATGGTCATCAGTTAAATCGGCTTAACAGTTGGGTTGTCGCTCTTTTTATAAAAATACATATTTAAATTATGAAAATATCATATTTTAAAAAATAAAATTTATAGAAATATAATATTTAATAGTATATGTATTCAATTTTGTTTAAAAAGTACAATGAGTCGACTCGTATAAAGATTAGACTCATTCATACAAAAACTTGTATAAAACTCCAAAAAAATAATTACTGTGATTTAGTATAAACTAGTCTAAAAAAAGACAAATCAGAAACCAAACCCGTGACACTAATCATTCACATTTAAATCAGGGAAAGTGGTTTTGAAGTAACGGTTTTGCTGGAATTTCGGCTCATATATGAGATATATATTCCCCCTTTGCCTACAAAACAAAAGTCTGAATAAAATTCGAGAAAACGTGTTTTAATTTGTTGTTTAGTGAAAAAGTAAGAGGTTAGATTAGGTGTCAACTTTTGATGAAAATAGTATCATAATCAAACAAAGTTGATTAAAATCAGGATACATTAATCAAGTGATGGGCCTCGAAACAATTTTGTCAACTTGCAACTCGTCGGGGCAAATCAAACACCCTCTCCTCCCCAGTATCCTAAAGAACACGATAGACCCAATTTTTAGCCTAGCTGGGTTGTCCCCGATGATGATTCATGATGCTTACTTGTCAATGTCAAAACTAAATTGATGATAATNGGGTTTTTTCTAGGCTTTTAGTTTTTTTTTTTAGGGTTACAGAGTACAGATTTAAATTTTCAATATTTTTAGAGAATTTTGTAAAATTAGCCCCACGGGATTTGACGAGTTGTAAATTTGATTCCAAAAATTGTAAAAGTTGTCCTTTATTTTTTTTTTTATTATTATTTTTTTTTGGTTGCAATTTTAGTCTCATAGTTAGGAGTTAATGGAACATTGACTGTTCATTAGATGATTGATACAAAAGTAAATATAGTAAAGTTGGTCACATAAAATATTACGGATTACAAATTTAGTCCCAATGTTTACAAAGTGGTCCTATAATTTTTATTGCAAGAATAATCATGTTTCCTTAATACAATTTCATAAGATTTCTTATTCTTTAAATTATATATATATAACGCACATTATCTTCATTTTACATCGTTTGTACCTCTAAAAGTTAAACAACAAGACATTTCAAAATTATTAATTATCTTATCTAAGCTTAGTAACAATGTTGTCAATACGTCGTAGTTATAGCAAGTCTAATATTGAAATGGGAACAAGAATATAAAATTAATAACAAGGTAAGAAAATACTACTTGTATTTAAGAGAAAACATAATATCTTGGGATAAATAATTTTATATGTGAAACTACAAATAATCTGGAATAATAAAGAATTGGATAATAATGTAATTAAGGCTATAAGAGTCATTAGGCTCTTGCTAGGCAGAGATTAGTTTAGACCTAAATTTTTATACGTTATTTACAAGTTACATTATATATAATATACTATTTAATATGACCAAATACAAAGATTATCTAATATATAATATATTCGGGGCAATTATATTAATTTTAATATTATTTATTAAATTTTATAATTAATGTATATTTTATGTAAAAAATTAAAATATATTTTATTATACTATAAAAAAAGAAACCGCATAGGTGGTCGAGCTTAGAAGAGCTTCTTCAAAAAAGATTATTGCACGTGGGTGTCGTCTAGTGTCTACCCAATTTTTAGAACATTGGATTTAATTGTAAATTTGCATACGATGAAAATATGAAATAATATTTATTGCAATAATATGATATAAATATTGATAATATTTAGATACAATTACTAATAGAAAATAATATTGATAATATTTAGATACAATTACTAATAGAAAATAAATATTATTAAATTTTCACATTATATTATCTTGACAAAAAAATAAATAATTAGTTTTATTAATGTGTTTTGCATTTACAAAATTAAAAGTATTTATGATTATTTTATCTAAATATTGATATAATATACATACAAGAAATAATATTGTTAAAATGATTTAATGTAAAAAATAATAAGGTAATCAAAATTTGTTGAAAATCTAAGAATCAAATATCAAAATACAGTTTGGTGAAATAATTATTAAAATTAATAATTTTTTTGGGAAGAAAGATGTAAATTTTGTCCCACAGATCAAATTGCAAAATTTGTCCCAAGTTTAAAATCAATTTTTTTACTAACGACTGAGAGCAAAATTGCAGCAAAAAAAATAAAAAATTAAAGGGCCATTTTTGCAATTAATTGGACCAAACTTGCAATAGCACCAATCACGTGGGACTAAATTTGCAATCTTCTCGTTTCTAATATTTGGTGATTATAAAAATATATTATATTTAGAATTTAGATTGTGAATTAATATAAAATAAAGAATTTATGATCAGATATAATGTGATGCTAATAAAATATTAATTAATAATTATTGATAGTAAAAATATTATTATAAATAAGCTATAGTTTTTTATTAATAACTATATAATAATTGAATAATATGACAAAAAAAATTGAGTCTATATAATTAGATATTTCTTAATGCATACAATATGAATAAATATTAATTAATAATTATTGATAGTAAAAATATAAATATAAATAAGCTATAGTTTTTTATTAATAACTATATAATAATTGAATAATATGACAGAAAAAATTGAGTCTATATAATTAGATATTTCTTAATGCATACAATATGAATCGTAGCATCCACATCATATTACAATTGTATGGTACATATCACCATATATGAAGTCAGAAGATGCATAACCACATATGTATATCCCTCCAGTATTTTCTCATGCTAAACTACAAACTAGCCTCAGTCTTTGACTGCTAATTAATTCTTTCTAATATTCTCATGCTTTTCAATTCAAAAGTTGAAACATTGAAAAAGCCAACAGCTCTGGCACTAATCCCCTCTAAAATATTCAAGGATAGAATAGCATAAGCATATTTATATTATACTATGATATACCTTTACTTATCTTTCGTGAACCTTTATAAATCTCTTCAAGGGCACTGCAAATAATCCAGTTACGCTCAATAAGAGAGCTTCATTGTATTCATTCCCCTGTACCTATTGTAATGAAGAGAGAGAGAGAGACTTTGATACCGCAGGTTCGCTTTATAAGCTTTTATAGAGTGACGTCATTAACAACACTATATATGAATAAAGATTCGCGATTTGTAACAGTATCGCTATCACAAATCTCAACCTCCCGGCAAATGGCATCTGATAATGTTGATATGAGACATCTGGCGACTCGACAAATATTGATCATAATAGCAAAATCGATCAAAACATAATTATATATGATTCCCTTTGATTGTAATAACATTGACATTAGTCCCCCTCTTGATTTTGGTAGATTAGAACTTTTGAATCAAATATGATTGTGGAACAAGTTATTGGCTCTTTACCCGTGTATGAGAAAGTACAGAGGAAAAATAACTCCTCTTGGCACGGCTTTAAGAAGTCCTTTTTCACGCATTCGGTTCGGCCCTTTACATTCGGAATTCCATCAGGCAAGGAGGAGGAGGAGGAAATTGAAGTTGATGGCAAGAAGGCTGAAGTTCAACGTGATTTCCTTGTTTTCCGGTCCGAATTAGAGGAGGATGGGTTTACATTTGATGTCTTGCGTAGATTTTGACCAAATATTTATTTAAAGTCGGGCGAAGTGGACTTTGGGAACCATTACCTCCAGTTTAATAAACACGCCAAAGAATTAATCAAGAATAAATTCAATTACTTTTTTCTTGGCAGATGAGATGTACGATATCGTAATGAAACTGTTGGTAAGGGTTCCATTTAAAGAAATTCATGAGCTTGCGAAGATTGGAGAAGCTATAGCCGTTCGATGCAATGGTTGACATCTTCAGCTTACCGGATGGAACCCACAAGTACCCCAATTTCTCGGATTTGAAAAATATTGGTACTCGGTAAGCTGAAAAGCTGAAGATGTCAACCATTGCATAGAACGGCAATAGCTTCTCCAATCTTCGCAAGCTCATGCATTTCTTAAATGGAACACTTACCAAACAGTTTCATTACGATATCGTACATCTCCTCTGCCAAGAAAAAATAATTGAACTTATTCTTGGTTAATTCTTTGGCGTGTTTATTAAACTGGAGGTAATGGTGCCCAAAGTCCACTTCGCCCGGCTTTAAATAAATATTTGGTCAAAGTCTATGCAAGACATCAAATGTAAACTCATCCTCCTCTAATTCGGACCGGAAAACAAGGAAATCACGTTGAACTTCAGCCTTCTTGCCATCAACTTCAGCCTTCTCCTCCTCCTTGCCTGACGGAATTCCGAATGTAAAGGGCCGAACCGAATGCGTGAAAAATGACTTCCTAAAGCCGTGCCTAGGAAGCCAAGAGGAGTTATTTTTCCTCTGCACTTTCTCATACACGGGTAAAGAGTCAATAACCTGTTCCACAATCATATTTGATTCCAAAAGTTCCAATCTACCAAAATCAAGAGGTGGGCTAGTGTCAATGTTATTACAATCAAAGGGAAGGCCACTATTTCATTCACTGCAACTGTGAAAAAAAGCATATGAAACTCTTCCTCAACGATCATACCATACTTCTTTGAAGCGGCACACGTCACTCATGTCCTGAAGTCAAAGAGAAAGGATTCGTGCTAACTCAACAAGTTCAAACAAACCACAAACCTAAATCTAAACTGACAAACACATTAAAAGGATCAAACCACACTGAGACAATGATAGAAAAGCAGAATCCAGTTAGACTTACAAATGGTATTTTAGAAGCCTTGTCATTCCACACAGCCAATAGCCCAAGAGACGCGAAAAATCCCAATCCTCCACACAGCCATGCTAATGCTTCATACTATTATCACCCCAAAAAAATTACATTTCAATTACTGTTAAACTAACCCCACATTGTGCTTAAACTAACCCCACATTGTGCTCAAAACATGAGCAGAAACAATTCGATGAAAGAGAACTGAAAAGCAATTATAGTGTTGAAATCAGCCTTTCCGACAGTATTTGTCCATTGACTATAAAAATTATTTGACATAAGGTCACATTTATCAACGTGCATTATCATATGCATTTGTCCATTGACTATACAAATTATTTGACATAAGGTCACATTCATCAACGTAGAATATTAAGCAACCCTAAAGTCATCAACTAAACGACAGTAGAATATATTCCTTTTTATTTTCTTTATCGAGAGAAGCCATTTTTTCTTCGGCCTGATCATCATGGGCTTGGTGATCTAATCCTAATGGTTTCAGAATTTGCATGGCGACTTCCTTTTTTTTCTACGATAAAATGGGAAAAAAATTACGCATGAGGAAACAAAGCAAATCGGAAGAAATACTCTATACAACAACAACAACATACCCAGTATATTCCCAACAGGTTGGGGTCTTGGGGGTCAGTTGTACGCAGACCTTACCCTTGTAATTATACAAGGAGGCTGTTTCCGTAGCGACCCAAGGTGCATTGCACCGTTTGATATATATATATTTTTTTTCTAGAAACTTCACTAAATTGAAGAAGCACTAGAATTTAATTGAGCCATTTTGATCTAGTCCATTATTAGCACTATGCCAGGGTCAACAATGACTCTTCCAGCTCCATTTGCAATGGACAATGGAAGAAATACTCTATGAGGCAATTTTTTGAAATAAGATATATGTACACACATAATAAACAAACAAAAAAAAAGCATGTTTCAACAACAAACACTGAGAGCTTCTGCTACCTCCCAATTCTTGATATTAAAAAAGAAAAAAATAGAAAAAAAAAAAAGAGAGAAAGAAGAGTAAAGAAATGACAAAAATTTCAACAGACAGAATTTGATAGCAAGAATAAAAGTAGGCAATTAGGATGGGCGATACCGACACCTTGATGATCTGCAAAAGAATAAGTCGAGATCCTAAGGGAAAAACCCAAAACATACAAAAAGAAAAAAACAAAAACCCACAAACCTGAGGTAGGACTCGGGTGTTCTCGAACTTTTCCATGAACTCAGACCCGAACTCTCTCTAAAGAAGATCATTGAGCTGATTCCCCAGCAACTAGCAGTCATTTTACAAAAGATCCTGAGCCCACCAACAAAAAGTAAACAAAGCTTAAGATTATTTAAAAAAATTTAAAAAAAAATTAAAAAACCAGCAGCAGAAAAAGCTAAAAATCCGACCTTGTTCAACTGAACCACTGTAAGGACTGTAATAAGAAGGATAAAAGATCACATTGACGTCGGATTTGCCCAAGCACGGAAAAGGGGCGTCAACGAAAACAAGATCCAATTTTTCCTGCAAAGATTCCACCCATTTTCTGGTNNNNCAGCCTACAATAACATCCTAAATTTAAATCAAGATACTGCAAAAACTACTGTTAATACGACAATAAGAAGTGCATTCTTGGTTCCAAAGAAGTTTGCAATTCTCCCCAAGCGACATTAAATCACAAAATTTTGCACCCAACAACACAAAAGCATAAAGCGTTAAATTTTAACCCTAAAAGTAATTGCTTAATGTGGGAGAACCCGGAGAAGAAGAAACTCGCAACCCGACTTTGACGATGTATTCAGAAATTAAATTCGTCATCAACCACAGAAATTGCCACTTAAGTAATATGATGAAATGACACAGAGGATGAATTTCACATACAGAAAATTTAGAAAATGCTTACATTTTGAGGGAAGTTCCTACCAGTTGTTTTTTCATGGTGAGTGTGATGATTGATTTGAAATCACGAAATAAAGATGTGAAAGCACATAAAACTCATTCCACACAGCCCGTACAATTTCTAATCAACCCAAGCAGTTTTAAAATAAAAAAGAAAAAAATCAATTTATTTTATAAACCACATATAGAAGTTTCTATTATCTTGACCAAAAACAAGAATTAATCAGTGCACATACAACACCAAATTGCCAACCAAATGAACACACATGCATAGTCATTTTTTGGTTTTTCCACAAAATCGGCCACCGTCCAATTTCAAAAACATAATCATAATGCAAAGCCAAATATACAATATCTACAATCTTATGAATTTTCATTCTAGTTAGTCGATCCATATCTACTCTAGAGCCCAACACGCAAATCCTTTGTTTCATTCCCACTAATTTTATGAAAATGTGTCAATTGTCAATAGAGCATTAATCATACCTCTTTTCTCTTGTTAATGTAATTGATGGATCTCTTTTTCAGCTTGGAGATCCTCNACAGGATGAGTACATTTGACTTTTAAGTGGCAGATAAATGATAAAAAGGCATGTGTAATAATTATAATCTAGGCCCTTACTTGCTAATATCAGCTGTAAAACGAACTACCCTAAATAATGACAAAGATATATGATGAGCAAGAACCAACTAATCAGGAAAAACAATAAAACATCTATAGTCACAAAAATAAAGCCGGTCATTAGCCAAAAGTTACCAGACATCTACATCAGAGGTGACGCCCCTTTGATTGTACTCTCGTGAAGAACTCGTGTGGTCCAGGTCGTGCTGGAGTTTTAAGAATCAGTCAACGCGGGGTTGGAAGTCATCACCTTCAGCGAGGAATAATGTGCTGAAAGATTTAAGGTAAAAAGAAGAAAAAGAAAATAGAAAAAACTAAGATTTACATAAAACAGCATGTAGGGCATCTATTTTAAGTTTCAAGAGTTTGTGTGGGGAAATAGAAATGAGCAAAACTAAATTGAGTATGAAAACTATATGCCAATAATAAGTTGAAATAAGGATTTCATTTAACATCCTGTTCACTTTTTTCTTTTTTTTTTTCAGAAATAAAAACGAAGCTAACCATAAGAAGTTGAGCAGTCTTTCTGCACTACAAGCCTCTTGCAGAGCATTAGCAGCAGCAAGCAGGGAATTGTCTCTTTGCCTTACCACAGCCTGTAGCTTAAGGGAAAAAAAAGAAACAAAAACAAAACAAAACATTTATTTTGTGCTTAATATAATATCAATTACTTAGACAAATTATTTTGAAAACCTGTACGGTTCCACATAGTTTGCAGTATTTTGTTTTACAGGACGTAAAAGAAACAGGAAAAAGACAAAATAGAACTTCTTTTGTAACTCAATTATTGGACGTGGTAAGCATCCATTCTAACTCCTAACTCCTAAATCTTCGAATATGTTACCAACCCTAGATCCTTGTAGAATTGGTTGTAGAGACAGATTAGGATGATTTGGTGGAAAGAAGTTGGCTGAGCAATTTGTCTTAGAGATGTTCACATCAGTATCTGAATGGCATTCAAAATATTTCCCACTTTGTACATTATTTTTTTCTTTTTTCCAGCTTGAACAAGGTACAAAAGGAGAAAATTAAAACAACAAAGTCTCAGAACAGATTGTTTTGATTGAAAAAACTTACAACTTCAATAAATAATATATGATAAAAACCTGAAATTCTTAAGATGCCAATGAATGATTATACTAAAGTGTACGTGGATTATACTAATGCATACATGGCTAACCAAGTAGATGTAGAACTGCAATGAGAATCACAACAATTGAAATCTCAGAACATAGACAATGGAGCTATTTAAATCGATCAAGCAACTCAACATCAAAGCATAATCTTAATGAATTTAGGACTTATTCATAACTAAAACCACATAAAAGTAGATGAATATTTCATTCACATACTTAACTGAAGGTCAAATGGTTTCAGTTAAGAAATGCACCATCAAGTTGTAAGAAAAATCTGATCATCAGATATACCTCTAACATCAAATCCAAGATCCGCCACTGAATTTACTGTCAGCCAGGAGTAATTACGGCTCAAAATTCTCGGTCAAATATTCTCCTTCAGCTTCAAAGTTAACGTGAACTACGTCATCCATGTCTCTCATTTGCTTAGTCAGCCCGCCCAGCAAGGAGTATATCTCATCCGCTTGACTGTTTGAACTGTCCTCGACCATAAATGGCTCGAACCCATCTCCAGTATCAACCGAGGCACAGCCAGGGTCTTTCCTCACGCCCAAATCCCGCATAAAGCTTCTCACTTTTGCCAATTTACCCCAGCAACCGGCAGTAGCATACATGTTCGCAATCAACACATAAAAACCCGAATTTTGGGGCCTCATTTCTAGAAGTTTCTCGGCAGCCCATTCCCCAATATTAGTGTCCCCATGGATTCTACATGCCCCGATGAGCGTGGCCCACATTTCGGGGGGTGGCTCATAAGGCATCCCTAGGATAATATCTTTTGCCTTCCTCAGCAAGCCGGCCCTCCCATATAGATCAGCCATGCAAGAATAATGCTCCAGATCGGGATTTATGCCAAAAACAGTCACCATTTTTTCGAAGAACAATTGGCCTTGAGCCACGAGGCCTGAATGGCTACAACCTGACAAAATAGCAACCATTGCCACTGGATCGGGCTTTATTCCGGATCTTATCATTTGTTCGAATAACTCGACAGCAACTTTACCATTGCCTTGCACGCCGTACCCAACTATTATCGACGTGTACGAAACTATATCTCTGTTCTCAAGCAAATCAAACAATTTTCGGGCGGTTGAAACTTTACCCGACCTTGCATACATATCTATAAGAGAATTCCAAAGCAACAGGGGACACTGAAATTCTTCACGCCTGGAAATGTAGCAGTGGAATTCTTTCCCGTGTCTCAGATTCGCCACCCTGGCACAAAGGGGTAGAATCCCCGCAAGAGTCACGAAATTCGGTTTAATGCCGACAAGCAACAGTTCTTTAAAGAGATACGTGGCTTCTTCGGGCCGGTCCCACTGTGCAAAACCGGATATGATCGAATTCCAGGTAACTACACTTTTAGTTTCGGACAATCTAAACATAATATGCGCATGCGAAAGGTAGCCACACCTGGAATACATGGTAATCAGTGCATTTTTCACATTATCATAGTCAATGGAAGCATTTCGAATGGCCGATCCATGAAGTTCTCTTCCTGTTCGCAGAGCACGAATATGAGAGCACGCATTCAACCCAATTATAACCGCCACAGGATCAAGATGCCCAACACTTTCTCTAATCTGACAGATCAATTCGAGAGCCCCCTTGAAATTGCCTGTCTTCAAGCAACCTCCAGCCACAGTGTTCCATGTTATGATGTTTATGTCCATACGAGCTGCTCTCATCCTTTCAAAAAGCTTGAAAGCCTCATCCCACAAAGCTCTATAGGCATATCCTGAGATTATTGAGTTCCACGAGACTTGGTCCCTAGTCGGCATTTTTTCGAAAATACAACGGGAGGTTTCCAGATCGCCACACTTTGCATACATGGATATCAATGAATTCTGCACAAACAAGTCCCACCTGAGAGAGCTAGCATCGATAGATTTGTGAACTTCTCTTCCGAAATCAAGAGTTGATTGCTCAGCACACGCTTTGAGAACGGACGGGTAGGTGAAATGATCGGGCCTTACTCCCTTGTGAACCATTTGTTTATAGGAAAATATAGCTTCATTAAAATGCCCTTTATTGACATATGATGAAATAAGGACATTCCAAGGTAAAGGATGCAAAATGTTCGAGCCTGCAGCTATGAAATGAGCATCATCAAGAAAACCGAAAGCCGTATAGTAAGAAACTAGTTTTGGGACCAATGCACGGTTATTTTGAAGACCCCAGGTTATTACCTTGGCATGGAGCTGTTTGCCTTCTGGAAGCAACTTGTGATTGGTACAAGATAACAGCAGGGATGACAATGACCCAGCAATAGAATCACAAGAGGAAGATGCTAACGCATGGCCTTGAATGAGCGAAAAAATCCTGAAGGCTTTGGACAAGTGACCTTGGCTAGCAAAGTCGTTTAACATTGCGAGAAGGCTATTTACCATATAATTATCAGTTTGGTCATATAATCTTGAAATGATTTCATGGGAGAAATAAGGTTTCTGTTTGCTTTCCTTTTGGATATTCAACGGTTGTTTGTTGCTCTGTCTCCATTTCATGGGAATGCATTTTTCAATTTGATTGATCGAAATGCTTCTCGTCGGCTTATGAAATGGAGGAGGCATACATAATTGATGACTGGGCCAACATTTGGCACACACCACATATGCCTTGATCGATAATTATATGAACCTGCTGAGGCACATAGGCAGATAATGAGAATATAATTTAGGCATCAATATGACAAGAAGTGCTGCTATGCATTTAATTTAGAAGTAGACATATTTTTGCACTTTATATCCGTTATTCACTCACTATAGATAAAAGCATGAAATACGACTGTTAAGATAAATATGAAGTTTCTATCTTGCGTCAAACTCACTCAAACATGATCTTTTCACCCAACTCACACGTCTTAATCCAATAGGTTCCGGTTTCACTAATTTTTAAACCGATACCAAACTGATAAGAGGTCGGTAACCGATTTTTCGGTTACCGATAAATCGGTTCAGTATCGGTTTAAACCGANTGACACAAGGAGCAGATCAATATACAAGTGGGATTAATAAATGTCTGAGGCAACACAACAAATACAGAGCACAATAACATCACAAAAAAAGACTAATAATCAGAAAAGCAAAAGCAAAAGCACAAAAACGCATTTTATAAACAAACAACATAACCCATTAGAAATAAAGAAAGTCAAACGTAGAGTGTAAAATCTCATAATTCAACAATAAACAATCAAACATAATGCAAAGCAAAACCAAACCACAATAAAGTTTAAGCACCAGCCTCAAAATTTTCCTTTTGAACTTTTTAGTATCATCCAGGCAGACACCAATGTCATAAAAAAATATAATCCTGGTCTAATAACTGTTATTGTAATGTTAGTTATTCTCATGTTGCAGAAAGCCTATGCTCGTCATAAGCATCCAAAAGGGTGGAAACATTTGGTTGTGTATAAATCTGGCATACATGCTATAGGTCTCTACACATCTCAGTTCATCTCTTGTGGAGAAATGGTTTGTCAGCCAACATTCAAGTTCTAACACCAGTCACACCTCACACCACAACTTCATAAAAAGTAACAAATTGCAGGCATAAATACGGAATACCAACACTAATTCTATTGCAGGCATAAGCATAAATACCATCCCTAATTTTACAAGAATAAGAAAAAAGTTTGCAGCATAAATACCAACCCTAAATCGCAACTCCAACGACTGACAGAAGCAACTTCGACGAGTGATAGAAGCGGACGGGCAATCGCGGCTCCGACTAGTGACAGAAGCGAACGAGCAATCGTGGCACTAGTTGACAAATTGCGACTACCAGCCCCACGGTTCCTACGTACCCTTTCGGCTTTGTGAACGAACAATCGCGTTGAGAACTGAGGGGTGAAATTTGTGAATCGTCACTCTGATTCTGCGAAGGTGAAGTGAAGGTGAAGGAAGGACCCAAAGGAGGCGATATGCGAACGGTATGGGAAATTTTATATTGATTTGATTTCCAATTTTTTTAAATAAGATTACGTTAAGTATTTAACTATCTAATTAATCCTAATTTATTATTTTATTTAACTGATAACAAATTATGTATATGCCGCTGGTCATATTTGGGAGATCTTTGTTTTTCATAATTATTATTGATGACATACAAAATTCACAATTCAATTGATATTTGCCACTCAAATATTCTAAATTACCCATGTTATCCTACATAACTTTCATAATTTATCATCCACTCACATAATTTAATTAACTATCATTTCACATTATATTTTTCCTACTTTTACATCAAATCAATTTTAATAATTTTATTTAAAATATTATTTTAATATAAAACCAAAACTCTCACTAACAACTAATCATACTATATTTTTCAAAATTAATCATCAAATAACTTCAAGCATAATCAAATCATCTTATTTCCAAGCATCCCATAAGGGACCTTCAATATTAAAGCTTTATTAGGAAGAATGATTCTTTATATTGTTATGTTAATACCGTGATCTGTACTCTTTGAATTTTCCAATTATTAATATAATTGTCGTTTAAAAAAATCTTTATTTTGTTAATATCTAAGGGAATATGTAATTAATTTAATTATTATTATTAAAAGTAGTATAAGAAAAATAAAAAGAAAAGAAATAAAAATAGAGGCACGCGACTAGAACTGCAACCAAGGTGAGTCAAGTTGAGTATTGGCCTTATCGAGCAAGATTGATATTTTTACCTACTCAAGCTCGATTTATGACGCTTGAGATCGATTCGACAAAAGAAGACAGTCGTTCGAGCTCGGCTCGAGATTGATTGATATTAAAATGCTCGAAAGATTGTTCAAGCTCGACTCGAATTTGACTCAAATTTAAAATAAAATTATCATTGAGTACCATATAAAATATTGTAATATTTTTAGTAATTTATTACATATCTCGCAGCTCGACCTTCCAAAACTTATGCGTGAGAACGATTCGATTATTCTGGAGTCGCTCAAGCTCATTTCGAGTTAGGTCAAACTCGAACTCGAGCCAAGTTTTCACTCGAGCGCTCGGTTCATTGGGTGTGACTCAGCAGTGAGAGTTCAGAGGACAAACATACCCTTCCCCCGAAAAAGAAAAGAAAATGGAGGCGTGCGACTGAGCAGTGAGCACATCACCGGAGGGCACGGCATCCATGGAGGCTCTGGCGGACTTAGAGAAAGTGCAAACCCGAATCCTCGGCCGCATATCCGATCTCGAGCTCTCTATCACCACCAAGCCCTCTCACAACCCCTCTTGCGCCGCCGATGACGGTGGCCCAACCACCACAGAAGGACGACTCTCCGCAATCCTCGCCGCCAACGCCGTTAAAGGTTTCTCCTTCAAACGCGTGCCCTCCGATTACTACGACTGGACTTTAGAAGCCAGGCGGGACGTCCTTGGCGCAGCCTCCATTCACCATCTCTGCAAAAGCATTGTTTTGGTACTTCCTTTTGCCCTTGACATTCCGTAGCAGATTGTAGCCTTTAGATTTATTAGGAACCTACAACGTGTGTTCATATTCTGATCTGCGTTTAGATTGTTCATCCCACATGCGTTTTGATTTGTCACGCATGTTAGGAAATGTGTTGAAAAAACAAATATGTAGAGTACTTTCTTGGTTCGCCCTTATTTACTGATGAAGAGTGTTAGAGACAAATTCCATATTGTATTTGTTTGTAGAGTAAAAGGGATGGAGGAAATACTGTTAGATATGAGCATTGTTATCCAATAAAAGAAGAAAACAAAATGGGCTTCGGGTTGGTGAATGGTGTTAGTTTGTTGTCAAATGTGTTACAACTTACAAATTAATTCTTAGCTTTCCATGTTCATACGTTTTTTTCCAAACGTTTGCTTTAAAGTATAGGATCCTTTTAGTTGATTCCTTCATATGCAATAAAGACTCGGCCAGTCGACTAACTTACATTTGTAGCATTGATCAAATGTGTATACTTTGGGCTGCGTATTGGTATACAGTACCTTCCAGTGAATCTAGTTTTTGTTGTTTTGCTCTTAAAGCCATGTCCAAGGCTCCAAGCAGACATTGTCATTTGCGCCCGAGATATTCTCAGGCATTCTCTTGTCTAGTGTCTTTTACTTGAGTGATGAATCTTTTGAAATTTATTTGAGTGGAAACTGAATTGGTATTTGTTTTTTGGATTTTGGAAGAAAAATTGCAGACTGTCAGATTCTGCTGTCATCTCCAATTTCCTTTAAAAGATATCATTATGTTAGTTCCATTTCATGTTTTTTTTTTCTTCAAAACATAGATGCTAACGTATGTGTGTATCTGTGAAATGCATACTAAGGCCTCTAGGTAAGTGGGGCTTTGCTTTGTTGTTATTATATGGTATACAAGATGTTTATGACAGTCGACGGACTTTTAAGAGCAGTGATTGTTCAATAAGTCCATTTTTTTTAATTTCTTTATCTAGTTTATCTAGACCTTCAGTTTTAGGTTTCTCTGAATAATAAATCATTTTATTTCTTGCAGGTCAACACTCAGGCTCCGCCCGATGTAACTGATTGCAGCAATAGAAACTATTCCAAGTACTATGTTGTTGTCGTTCAGGTAATTAGTGTCTTTGGGTGTCTATCCTATTTTTACTTTGTTTAAAATTTTAGATTATTATGTGAAAGGCTGTAGTCAAGCAAAAGTGATGTGGCAGTTTCTTATTGGAGTTTTATATAGAGGAATGGTTCCGTTATGGGACTGTAGCATTATCATAAAACTCTTAACTGGAAAAACAAAGAATTATCATTGTGATTTTTTTTTTTTTCCTTTTTGGCAGTATACTGCTCGCTTCAATGCTGAGACTGTCAAGAACTTTTTGTATACGCTCAATGATGGCAAGATATCAAAAAAGAAGTTCAACAGTAAGTTGAAAACTTTCAGTTTGATTGGGTTCAAGTTACTAATCCCTGTTCTTGTTAGCAGATTATTTTCTCTTTCTTTTGAATTTCTTCACTGTTCATTTCCAGACAAATTGTTTTATCGGAGGTCTGCAGCTCCTATTGTCTTCTATAAAATGGAGTAGCATGGGAAATTATACCCAATAAGAGATGAACTAGTTCGGCCTTTCGTTACAAGGATTTGAAGTTTTGATGTTTCTGACCCTATTTGAATTTTGGTCCGGGCCATACACCATTATCATTAACAGATGGAAGTTTTTACTTCAATGCAAATGACAAACTATGCTTGTTCATATGCACTATCTTTGGCTGTACTGATTACTTATACGAATCTGTGCCCTGTATCTTCAAAAAGGGTTTACTTTGTCCCTTTAATTTGTGAGGATATCGACTCTGACAAGAGTAAATCATGCAGTGAGGCTTGCTCCAGAAGAAGCATCTGCCAAGTTGACTGGTTATGAACACAATGGAGTAACATGTATTGGCATGAAAACTGATATACCGGTAAGATATCCATCTTTTTCTTTCTTGTAGGAAAATTCCAAACTTTGTACTGTAGCACTTGGAAAAAAGTCCATTTCACTTCGCATTACCGCATTATCTTAGTTCGGGTTATCTCGTGCTATATGTACTGCTTTTGTTATTAAACTGCCATGTCTGAATCGTTTGGATTAAGACAAAGCTGTTTAATGGTTTTTGTCTTGGTTTAAATTTGAAGAATTGATTATAGCACATTGAGATTCCTCATTCCTCCAAGAAACCCACCAGCATGCCAATGATATTCATTCAGGAAGATAATCTTGCCTTCCTGCAGCAATTTGATTTGGATCCAGTAATTAGGAACAATGATATATCATTCTAGCTGCATTCTTGTGTTTATTATATATCTCCTTTCCATTAGTGAACTGACGAAAAATAAAACCAATTAGCTTTAGCCATACTTGAACTTAAATCTGAGATGAGGTTCAATGTGTTCAGATTCGATAAGTCGCACCATTGTAGCTCAGTGCATGTAGAAAATGTGGAACCATTTTTTCTTAACTGCATGACAATTCAGATTGAACCGGCCTGTTGTCCCATTTGCCTTTTATATGAAATTGAATCAACAACAATGAGAAGGCTGATGTATGTTTATGGAATCATTTTGTTGTTAAAATTCCTTTTGTATGTACCAGGTGATTTTGGATGAAGCAATCGTGAAGCTTACTCCGGATTTCTTCTGGTTGGGTGGTGGTGAGATTGATCTCAAATTGGGGATCAGGACTTCGGAATTCATCGATTATGTAAAACCATTCATTATTAACTGTAGTGGTAGTTGATTTGATCACAGCTGCTATTTTAATTTAATTGGCAAAAAAGCCCATCCTTTATTTTGGATTGATAAATGTTGTGCCTTTTTCTATACATGTGATGTTGATTATTGCATTTATATTTTGTTGGTCTTATGGGAAGTGTGAGATTATCTTGATGCATAGTAACCAAAAATTGCTCGACTAAAGTTGTTCAGGAATCTCGTGTTTATAAATGAGAGGAAAATATCTGATTTTATGAACTGAGATAAAGATTTCTCAATTGTAGATTTATTTTTGTTACATTGTACAGAAATGTGGCTTAATATTAATTTTAATTATAAGCATACTTTTCTACGGCGTAATTACAATAAGCTAGCACGTGCCTCTGATATGAAATTCTTCTTCTTTGTAATGATAATACTTTAAAATCTATAAGTTCGATAGACTTATTGTTTGGGTTCTGCTCTGAAAAATCAAAGCATTTTATTTATTTATTTATTTTATTTTTTTAATTTCTTGTAAATGGCACTGTCGACGTTCATCCCCACTTTGAAAACTCTCCAGATAAGTTGCAGTAACCGTTGGGACATTAACCGAAACTCCCAACTGACAGCACAAGTTTCTTGAACAGGGCAAAGATAGCAATAGAAACAAACATTTATTGTGGTGGCAAAGGGATACAAATATCATCATCAGGTTTATATAATTTTTTTTTTTCCCCATACATTTATCTACGCATTTAATGCAGACAACAGGCAACATGCAAAAGGGGAACATTATTCCCCAATTTAATCACATTCTCATCAGCTGCTGCTTGTCTATATGCATTGAATTAGGCCGACCCCAGATATATAAATACATACATACATAGCGGCTCAAACGTGCCGGACAGTTTTTCTTGAGGAGTTGCCGGAAGTTTCTGTTAACTTTGTAACGACACAGACGAGAGAGACTTGAACAACAATAAGAAAAATTAAAAAAACAGAATAGTTCAATATATATAGGGAAAGATGAACATGCAAATATGTGTTTGTTTTTATATATGTATATTTAGGTCTCCCTGTTATGGATTGGAGGTTTGCCATGAGGTTGAGCATAATCCATGGCGACTACATCCTCTACCGTGTTATTACTATGGTTCGAGCTCAAATTTTCTTCAGCTTTGCGTGGTGTTGATTCCAGTGCTGACCGTTCGACTCTCATATGTACCTGCACACAATTCTTTTATTTTTTTTTTTAATCTTCGTTTGTTTAGAAAAATACATTTTGACCGAATATTAATCTGAAGTACGTCTAAAAAAAAAAACCTATTTTTCTAGTCTCAGAAAATCGATCATGCATGCGTGTACGCGTGATAATCACTGGAACAACCTATTCGTGCAAGTGTACAGTAATCTTAGCTTTATATCGAACTGCTTTGCATCTATGCAACAAATAAGCTTTTAGTAGATTTATATGAATTTGTCAAAAGATTGTACCTCTGTTCCTGTAGCATGGACCATAATGTTTCCAGTATATGCGTTTACTTTGTCCCGTTCGCCTGCACAAGAAAAAAGTTGCCAGTATATTTCAGAAGCAAAAGTATCATCAGTAGAATAAAGAGTTGGTATCCGAAATTGAAGAAGAAGAAGAAGAAGAAAAAGTTAATGAAAAATCTTTATTTCTTTCTTTTTTTTTTTTTANAGGAGATGGTCACCTTCTTGATCAGCTAAAATCTCCCAAGGAAGGTTTGTAGCATGATCCAAACCCTTCACATCCTGGACAAAGATTTTTTGATCAGTAAGAATGTATTTTGATCACAAACTTTATTACAAGTCTTAAAACCACGAATCTAACCTCGTTGGAGACCTCATTCTGCACGGCAGTTTCTTTATCCGAAACCGTAAGTGGCCTTGCAGTGCATGCATGCAAGTAAAGATAGAAGACGATACAAACGAGTGAAGCCATAAGTCAGAGAATTCTGTGCAAAATCTGATACAATAACACGATAAAACAGTCATGTCTATATGGTGTGAAGGGGATGAAGTAAGCATTTAATGCAGGGGAATTTAATGGACGAGACGAAATTTTTCGTTTCGAGAGAACATGCAAGTGCCTTGTTGCTCGAGACATCGAAAACAACTGTGATGATGACGGTGGGCCCACATCGCGACACGTAAAATTCGAGAGGGCGTTTGTAATTTCAAGCGATTAACTGGCCAATGGATGTGTAAGTTCCCCTTTGTTAGAATTTGATTGAGAAAGATAAATAAATTATATGTAACTCAGGAGAAATGCAAGATCTTCCCCATGTGTTTCACGACAAGTTCTCCACTACTAATCCCTTTCTTCTAGCTAGGTATATTTATTACAGTATGGCTTAATAGTATTTCTTTTTTGCTTCTTCTTCATTTTTTACTTGAGATGCATTTGAAGCACTTGTTGGCATGTGGTACAAGGCTTCGGCTTCTGTCTTCTTGACTTTGATAGCAACAGACTACTGTGTTGTTGTTCCCACTTCATTAATGCAGTGATGGATCAAATATTCACTGTCCATTATTTTAGTATTCTGTAAAAAGAGAAAACAGATAATCTCTATTTTTTATTTTTTTTGGGTAACAAATATATGCAGAACAATATAATGGTATTTTAATCCTCTCTTAACTAACTGATGTGAATAAATAAGATGTTTTGCGAACCTCTTTTTGTTTAGTTAATTTGATGAGTATTGAAAATTGAAATAACATATGTAATGTGTTTGAAACTTGAACTTGAAATCATCGGTATTATTTAGAATGGCTGGGTTTTTAAAAACCACTTGGGCCTTAATGGGGCCCAATTGAAAAATATGGTGCAGTAGACAAGGTTGCATGGCCCGGCCGCCATTGGCCCGACCAAGCCTAGACATATAATCCCACCACAAACCCCACCTCATCTGGCCCGCGAGTGAGAAGAATTTTGAGAAAATTACACCATTTGTCTTCAAATTTTTATTTTATTTTCATATTTATGAAATATTTATTTTATTTATAAATATACTCACATTTAGAGTTTATTTTTTTAATTTATTTATATCATTAATTTTTAAATTGCATTATTTGTTATTTATAAAAAGTTTTCGAATGATTTATGTAAAGTTTATTTTGAATGTAACAATATTACAAATTTTTTCACAAAAATGGAGTAAATATGTACAAGAATTTTGGCTTGTAGAGATACGAGCAATGTTATAAATAACGTATGTGGTGATACAGAACTATTGAAATTATGTTTATGTAACTATTATATAATATGCAAAATATCTAAAAAAAATGTGAATAATTAAATGAGCAAATTCACCAAGTTTCAAAATATCAATTTCTTAGAGAAAAAAAAAATCTTAACATGAGATAAAATGTCACAACTCATCCTATTTTCCTTTTCCATTCAGCTATATCAGTTTTGCTATGGAGCCATCGGATGACTCGACTTATAGAGTCATCTACACTTATTCATCAATAGTGTATTGATAAGCGCGCGTCATGTAATAAATACAATTTGGACAAGTGTCAATATATTAAGTGGTGGATGACTTCATAAGAAAATCATCCGACGCCTCCATAAAATTTTTGCAAGAACACTATACAGAACAACATCAAATTTAAACTATCATAAATTAATATTATAAACAATTCTTATATTATTACTTGTGAATGTGCACATATGAAGTAATAGTTGCAAGGTAACTTGAACTTTAAATAATCAATAAGCATTACGATTTCAGGAGAATAGACTAGTTACTAACAATGTGACTGTCCCTGTTATGTACCATATGATCTGACCGCATGTGCAAGTTAACTAATTGAAATTATAAAACTTTTTTTTTAAAGCAGTCTGTGATCAATCACATTGACCTTGAAGTTAATTTCAGTTAATTCGACCATATTTAATATTCAAAAAATGTTATAATTATTTTACAAAATTATAGGTCTTACCAATAAACCACATGCAAATGGCGTGCCCATATTTGTAGCGTACGTACCGAAAACGTATCCTGGCAATTAGTTGTCGAAAAAAACTCTTAACACCAACTCCATGAGATAAACAGATTCAATCTATGGCGTTAACATATCCACCACAAGATCTATTTTCTTACATTTATTAATAGCTTAAAAAGTTGACCAATCAACTAATCAAAAGCTGGCAATTTCCATAAACATATATTATTTTCTCCATTTAAGTTAGTTATTATTGAAGTTATTTTTTCTGTTCTTCTAGAGATGCTACAAGCAAGATCTTATGAAATATTGTATTGCATGATTTTGACTCTCTGTTCATCGATCATCGGCAACACTATCGACTCGAAAATCGACACTTTTAATTTCTTGAAAATTGAAATGGCTTTCGTGCTTACATCGCCACCTGTCGCGTTTTTCGTAGTCATCATCGCGAACTTGCAACGGTCGTTTCTAGGCGCACCGCAAGTCCCGTGCTTCTTCATTTTTGGAGACTCGTTAGTCGATAATGGCAATAATAATCTTCTACAGACAGAGGCAAGGGCGAATTATCGACCGTATGGCGTCGATTTCCCTGACGGGCCCACCGGAAGATTCACCAACGGTCGTAACATAGCAGATTTTCTCGGTAAGGCCTTTTGCATATATTGCCTCCC
>BKCP01002225.1:348923-364117 GCA_008636005.1 Striga asiatica
ATAAAATTCTCTGTTTTTACCAACAATCTAAAAAGATTACTCTAATTTACCATGGTCATTTATAGGGCGAACGGATCAGCTTGGACAGGCAGCTCGAAAATCACAACAGCATTATCTCGCGCATTTCTCGTTCGCTCGGCAACTCAACTTTAGCCGAAGAACATCTGCGAAAGTGCTTGTATTATTTTGTGGTCGGTAGTAACGACTACATAAACAACTACTATGTGCCCGAGCATTATCCGACCAGCCGAATCTATACACCCGAGGAATATGCTTCGGTCTTGATCACACAATACTCTCAACAGCTCAGAGTACGTAATATATATAGTTCTGTTTTTTACACTTTTTTTTCATCAAAAAATATTAAAAAAAATATATTTTTTTCTGCAACTACCACAGACAATTTACAGAGATGGGGCAAGAAAAGTAGCAGTTTCTGGACTGGGCCTGTTGGGCTGCATACCCCAAGAAACCGGGCAGGGCACAAATGGGTCGGCTTGCGTGGGCCCCATCAACTATTCGGTTGGGTTATTCAATGCCAAGCTGGAAAAGCTCGTGAAAGAACTCAATCGCAATCTTACGGGTGCAGAATTTATCTTCGTGGGCGCCATTGTTTTGGAGCCGCAAGAACTGATTGCTTTAGGTTAGTGCAAAATTTGTGTGACCTTCCAAATAAATAATTGGATTCTCATTCAATTCCTGATCACTTTTATTTTATCAGGTGTGAGCTTGCTGAACAAACCGTGCTGCCAGGTGTCGAATTCGACGGGGCAGTGTATTGAGGGGGTGAGGCCATGCCATGTCAGGGCATTACATGCTTTCTATGATAATTTCCATCCAACTGAGGTTATCAACCAGTTTGTGGCAACTGCTGTTTACAGTGAAATTCTCAGATTGATTCATTAATGTTTGGGTTTATAGGTACAATCAGTAAGTTACTATTTGTATAGCTGCTGAATCTGTGCATGGTGCTCAATTAATGTATAAATCTTAAGAAATGTGTCCATGTTTATGTAGTTTCTCTGTTACTTTGCTGGGGAAAAACTTTTCTGTAGATTATAAATGCCCCCCTGTGTGTGTATTACTCTTATAATCCTCATATAGACAAACACATTGGGGCTCAAGCAGATATGTTTAATTAACTACTACTGAAGAAGACCACTAACTACTACTTAAAAATGTCCACCAACAAAAAGTTGTACTAACTCACATGATTTGGAATTTTCGTAATTAACCTAGCAATCTTGGACAGTGAATACAATTTATAAACAGGTTTCTGAAAAAGGATTTTTCCCCAGTGCCAAAAACCCCCAAATTAGAAGGAGAAAAACCCTCGGCCTCGGCTTGCCTCTTCACCGCCGCCGCTACTTCCCTCCTCCTCGGAGATGACCGGCTCCAGGGCGAGTCTCGTCCGTGCGGCCTTGGCTTCGGTCCTGATTCCCGGTTTCGAGCTATTCCCTCAGGCGGTGGATCTGGGCGTGTGGGTGGTGCTGCCAGCAAAGGTCACCGCCCTCATGGCAGTCGGAGCTAAAGCTGGCGCATTGATTTCCCTGGGCCGTCCGGAACTCGGCGGCTGAGACGGACGATCCCTTCGGCGGGCTGGGGAGCTATTTGTGTTGTTTTAGTTGTAATTGTTGTTTTGGTTGTTGTTGGAGTTGTGTTGGGGGAGACGACGGTTGTCAGGTCTCGAAGCTGTTTTCGGTGGTGGTCCGTTTGGAATAGGGTTAGGCATAGTAAAACCCTCATTTATACTCTAGCGCCCCAAAAGTCTAGCATCACATAGATGATTACCAATTTGTTCCTCTTCTCTAAAGGAGTAGGAAAAAGTAGTATGAGGGTTCCGGGATTCGACCCCACGCAGAGCATTCGGGCCCAGGAAAGGCGGTCGTGCTACCAACAGGCTATGCTCCAATGGGCTTTTCGTCCACTTTTTTCATTTCAGACCAATTGTATTTGGCTTCTAGTTCTCTTTATGGAATTGTTTTGTCTTATTTTTGGAATTTTGTTGGTTGCGGATGTTTGTATTGTGCCCCATTGGTTGCTGTTTGGAGTTTTGTTGGTTGTGGGTGTTTGAACCCCGTTGGTCGCATGTGTAATTTCAAAGGGGTTGATTTAGATTTTGTTCTGGCTCTAGTAGTGCCTTTACATCTCAAGTGTACTCTTTGTGAGTTATTAATACATTTCTCGTTTGGTAAAAAAAAAAAACTCACATGATTTGATGAAACATTCGGTGATTTAATTAGTCATTGGATGTTTGTTGTACACAAATTATTTTGTGAGAGTTGAGACATCATAACCAGGGATTTAAATATTGCACCCTATCAGCCAGTAATATCGGATACCGGTCATTGGTACGGTACAATTGCACACCGGATTTACAGTTCTACCGATTTGTACCGGGATCATACGTAAATACCGAAAAATATCAACCAATAAAAAAATAATAATTTAAAAACATAAAAAATATTGTATAAATAGAAGTGATTAATAATATATATTTTCATTGTTTGTATTTATTTTATTTTTATAATAGATGAGATGTGAAAAATATAAGTAATTATATTTAAAATAAAGCCTAAACAAGGTTTAAAATATGAGCTCCTACGATACACGCTAGTTGTTAGGTAGTCAGGTAGTGAATTAAACAAATATCTAATGTGCCTTCGTCTTGTCTTTGCACCGAGAAAAAAACTACTCTAATTTGATAATGGGGACCAGAACAAATTTCTACAAGAATCCTTCGTTTGCATACAACAAGCAATTCAACCTCAACTCCGTCCTTCAAAACCTCAATTGTACTCTCAAATTCATACTTCTGTAGCTCTCTGTTTTATGTTTTCAATCAATTTATTCTCCAATTTTCAGCTTATAATATTGCCACCGGAAACGCTCCTACCGACGAAACAGCCACCGTCGTGCAACAGAAGCGCCGCCGAAAATCGAGGCCACCGCCTGATCGACAGAATGAAGCGGAACATATTGATGGGCCCATGTCCCACCAGGAGTATATTGCAAAACGGAGGTGGGATTTCAGTTTTTGTTCTACTTTGCTACATTATGTGGAAATTTATTAATTATTGAACCCTATTTATATTTGTCTGAAATGGTTTGCTGGTAACCTGAAACAAACCATGGAGCTCAAAATCAGCTCTGTTTTTTCGTTTGTGATTAATTTTTGGGCAAACAATTTCTCAGTTGGTTACTTAAACTTATACTGCCGTGTAAAGGAATTAGGTCCAGTCTGTTTCTTAAGTGGCATTTCACGGTGTACAATATGAAAAGTACAATTTGTGTGGAAAGCAAAGAGCTTGACTGGTATCAACAAGATTTTGGATCCATGGTAATGCCATTGAGTCGTAAGCTTCAGGAAAAAACTCAATGCATTGTGGTAGGGTAATTTAGTGTTTTCTTGAGTTGCGAGGGCAGTTTGCTTGCATTTCGATTTTAACTCGTTCGATTTTCGTCCTCGATTACTTGTGTACATATGCTAGTCATTCTCTTAATATATGGGTTACATTTTTAAGATGAGGCATTCATGTTTGCATTAATCCCTGCATTTGTTAACAGGAAGGAAGTTGATTCATCTCAACCTTACCATGAGTTGACTGCAGATGTGCTGGTACTCTTACTTGACTAATTGACTTCTCCTAAATTTTGTACTTTATTCTTTCATGCATTGAAATTCAGATTAATTAATCCTTGCAGGAAAGTTCTAGTTCAGCTTTGAACTTGGTGGGGTATGAAAGTAAGTTCCTGTTGTATTTTTAAGTGTTTAACAATCATTTACTTTAGGAAGTTTGTCGTTTGATTTGAGATTTTTTAAATTGCATATCCTCAAAAAATTTGTTCATTGTGAGTCATTTATGAGGCTGCTGGAGTGCTTTTTTAGTTTAGTCATCACACTTGAGCCATAGTCCGCCCTTGAGTGCAATTGATGTGTTCAAGAGAATGTGACCTTTCTGTACTAGCAAAAGTCCACTTGCTCAGTTAAATTTGAGACAATTATGGCTGATCTCTATAAGTTGACTGCTGTCATATTGGATTCTTCTGGTGACATTTACATTTGTGTTATTTCTATTATGCTTGGATCTTTTGGTACATGCATTTACAAAAATACACATTCATGGAATTTCATTTTACATAGCTTGTATTGGAATCTGTTTGATTTATTTAATTACTACAGTGAAGGCCTTTATTTCTTGTACTTGTTTCCCACTTCTCTTTCTTTTTCCTTTTCTTTTCTAATCTTAAGTACTACTAAACATGCTGCTTCCAGCAGTATTATTATCTACCCGTGAGTAAGTAACAACTTCTAAGAATTTGGTATATGCTTTATTTTTTCTTTGAATCAGAGTTGCATATATTTCTCAGTAGCTGATAGGAATATTTACCAGCTTTTAGGCATTTCCTTCTAACTTAATAGCGTTATTTGCTTTACTTCTTTTTCAATATTTGCTTCTCTTTTAAGCAGAGATTAGCTTCTTGTTCGTTATTGTTGTACAACTAAAACATCATGAAATTCAACACATATGTTTTTATCTCCATGAGTAATGACCAAAACACGCAGGTGATAGAAGTTCTTCTGCTGAATGTGAAGAGGACCAAGGTTCTCCAAGAAATAAAGAAGAGAATTATAGCTCTGGAATGCAGTACTTTCCCATTTATGGTGCGTTTCTTTGATTCTCTTAACTGATCATTGCCATTTAAGTCACTCATGTATAATCACTTTTTCCAATGTATTGTGCTGTCAATTGAATAGTTGAGTAGATATATGAAACCAATTCAGACTCCAGAAATGATTGTGCTGGATGACATGGTTTACTTCTCAATAGAACTTGAACTAAACAATATCAGCTGTGCAGGAAGATATGATTTTTTGAAGAATTAAATCAGGTTTCGAAATCAATCTTGTGATGTCTATCTAGTAGCTAAGTGATAAAATTGTTAACGTTTATAGCTAGACTCTAGATGAATTTACTGTAACTTGGAGTTGGTGAGAAGTTTAATCAACTGATATATTCAGTGCCCTAAGTAATTCTCAGTGGCAAAATTCGTCTTGAATATAAGCCTGGTAGTTGGCAATTCAAAATTAACCTTGTGCAAAATGGATGAATATTTTCTTAAAGCTTATGCATCTGCAACTGAATCTGTTTAATAATTGTTGCACGAATGAGCATGAGAAATTATTATGTTCTTCTGGTGTTACTAATGGATTTGTTGAATACTAAGCCTGTGTAGAGAATGACCAAATCAAGGCAAGAAGTGAGCAGAGGTATCCTGCTCCAGGAGAACCTGTGTGTGTTGTATGTGGAAAGTATGGGGAGTACATATGTAATGAGGTGAGACCTTTGATTTGTACTTACTTTTTTACCTATATAATATTTTTTTTATTTTATTTTTAATAATTTCGCACTCGTATGTTTGCTACATCTTCATGTAGACAGATGATGATATATGCAGCATAGAATGCAAAGGTGAACTTCTTCAGAATAGTAAACTTCAGCAGGTTCTTCTTTTCATAAGCCATTGCTTCTCATTGTTTTCTTTTGAAAAAAGAAAATCTTTGGACTGCTAGCTATTCTTTCAGGAGCAGCCAATTGGTCAAGACCCTCTTGGACCTTTTTCTGCACGCAAATGTACACTGGAGGTGCCAGAATTTGGTGGGGACACTTGGGATTTTGATCGCCATCGCTGGTCCAAGAAGAAATCTGGTCTTTGCACTTATGAATGGTACACGTCACTATTTCTGTGCATTTTGAAAGATGACATTGAAAAGTTTTCTGCTTTTGCCTGCGAAGTGCAGAATGCTAGGACTCTTGATGTTGTTGCATTCTCATGATCAAAAGTGTTTACATTTTATTTTTATTTCTATTTTTTTTTGTGCTTATGCAGTTGGAAATGTCAGAAGCCTGGGCATCTTGCTGAAGACTGTTTAGTGTCGGCATCTCATTGTGATTTCAGCCCTGCTACTGAAGCATACAAAACTGTAATCCTTTTCGTGATATATACACATGCGAATTTTTCTATTAATCTTTTAAGTCGAAAGCTATGATACGCGTGGCTTCTTTGCAGGGATCGGTTCAAATTAAATCCAAGACAATATCTAGAGATCTTCTTGACTTATACAAAAGGTTCCTATGACATTATCACAATTTCATATGTTGATATCCAAATCCATCTCAGGCATCCCTTTCGTTATCCTCACTTCATCTGTCATGCTTTCGCCAAATTTTATATAATTCACTATGTGAAAATTTTCTTTAACTGATTTGGTCTGCAGATGCAGTATTGTAGCCTTCTATAATATTTAATGTGAACATTCTTGTTAAGTTGACCGGCCTGAAAGTGAGTTTAACACGGACTGTTTATACTTGCTAAGAAGCAAAACCTCCAAGCTTGTGTAAATGATATAAATGATTGGCCTGAGAACTCTTCATGGCAAGTCACGTCTTATTTTGGCCAACAGGATGCAATTCATAGTTTACATCGTCATTTTGTGTCTGTAAACAAGAAGAGGAAATGACTCATATATTTGATACAAGAAGTTGTATGATTCTAATGCTACACAACATTGCCTTATTTAGTCATTCTTGAAATGCAGGTGCCACCAGATTGGAAAAAATTATTTGTCTGCAAATTGTAATTCGTGTCGTGGGTCAACCTCTTTGGCCGCATGCATAAGCTGTGACACTGCATTTTGTGACTGGTAAGCTAGATATATATGTATGCACACGTATATGTGTCATTTAAAATTCCTTGGCTAATCGAAGGTCAACTAAGTTGGTGCTTATTTTCATTTACTGAAATTATTGTTCTGGATTAAATACCATATGAATCTTGCTTGTTTTTCCTAATCATACGACAAGCTATATATTGTTCTGTGCACTTCTATATTTCCATCACATTCTGGTTGATGAATATGGAATATTTGGATCCATATTAGGGGATTTTCTTTCATTCTGAAGAAAAATCGTTGTTGTTGCATAGATGCGGAAAGATCTTATGTTGGTATCATTTTTGCAGAATCAGATCTTCAGTGCTTATTTCTGGCATAATTTACTTTGTTGTATTATAAAGTTTTTTTTGAATTTGGATATTTGAGAATGGAATTACTGATGATAATGGAGCTTTTGCAGTGCAGGTCATTTGAATCAACATATCAGGGAAAATCCAACTCATCAACAATATTATTCATACAAACTCAAACGTCTGGTAATAATTGAATTGATATTTGTAAATTATGATTAGTTTTATCATACTGTATGTGATATATCAACCATGACACACTGAAATATGTTTTCGTGAAAATCAGTATATTAGAACTGTAAGGGCTTGAATTTTTGCTGTGGTTGCACACATTTCCTGTTCTTTTGTCAGAGAGAAAAAAGATCCCACCAATGTTGTGATAGGATTTTTTTTTTTTTTTTTTTTTTTTTNTTTTTTTTTTTTTTTTTTTTTTTTTAAAGAATACACCATTCACTCATTTTTCATTTTTTTCTCTCATCAATCTCATCATCTATACGATCTTCAAGAATGAACCAATCCATGACAGTTCCCTACCAAAATTCTCTATTTGCCCACTTCATATGCTCCATTTACTACAAATATGCAAAATCAAACTAATTGTATGTTGGCCTTTTTGTCTTTGTAAATGTACGTTGAGTGTGAGTATCTATTACAGGTCAAATGCTGTAAGTCAACTTGCAAAGTAACTGGTATCAAGGATCTCCTAGCTTGTCATTATTGTTTTGATAAAGCATTCGACAAGTTTTATGATATGTACACTGCAACTTGGTAAGTGTGTTCATATCTACTTCCCAGTCTTCTTTCTTGCCTGTTTTTTTTATTTTCTTACTTTCCTGTGACTTCAGTCCAGAATCATATGCCCCTTATGCATGTTTTTTCCCCCCCTCTTGTAACTGTTTCTATATGAAATTGAATGTGCTTGATAGGAAACCATCTGGACTTTCAATAATTTGGAATTCAATTTGTTGCGAAGATCACTTTGAATGGTTAGTTAGTGCTTCAACAGTAACCAGTGAATTTTCGCTGTACACATTCAGCATTTTCATTTATAGATTTCACATTCTCGTTCCTCAGGCACAGAATAAACTGTTCGAGCGCGGGCGTAGAGGACAGTGCCTACATTTTGAAACATAATAGACATGTCCCGAATGAGAAACATGTGCAACTGAGTGACTTTATATTCTGATGATGAAACAGAATCCTAATTTAAAGTGAGATCATGCGGTGGATCTATTGATGGAAGCAGATGTTAAAGACTCTGAGTTTTCATAAGGTCGATTTTGACCAATTGTATGGTATCTTGTATTTGATTGGTCTAAATAGTGCAGTATTCATTAACATTTCTTCAGACAAAATTCTACCTATAAACTGAAAATTCACTANAAAAAAAAAAAAAAAAAAAAAACACAGAACATCTTTACATTCTCAGTCAACATTCAGATATAAATCAGATACAGCACTGAAATCGCTACTGGTAGGAGTCGAACCGCAAGACAGCCGATCGTTCCCCATCTCCCGCCATTTATTAATGCACGCCAATTTCTCCGGATCCGAACTCGGAACTCGTTGCCGGCCAATAATTTCCAAGATCCTTTCCGTTTTCCCGAGCAGAAGAATCGCATGCCGCACGCTTTCCTCCCTCTGCTCAATACTGCTCTGATGGCACTTCACAGATATTGCCTGCTCCAAATTCGTGAGGCAAGCCCCGATTATGTCCCCAATCATGGCACTCAGCCTCTCGAACATCGACTTCCCACACTCGTCCGACTTGTCCAGCAAAAGGGTCTCACACACTCTATACATCGCGTTTGCCGCCAAAGCCTTAACAGGCCATCTCGCAGGATCGTACCTCAAACATCCAATTGGGTCCTTCTTACTCAACTCTACGAACTTCTGCTTGGCAGTCTCGGAAAGCTCCGAGATTACATTTTTCGGGCTCTTTCCTCGAAGCCTCGTCTCACGGAGGTCCACGTCGAGCCATCTATAGTGAAGCTCGACTCCCACCCACACGATCTCCGCTGCTTTCCTAATATTCGCCGAAGTTCGTTTGAAATCGAGACTGTTCTCCACGACTCGGATGTACTTGAGACCTTCGTTCACGCATTTTATGAGCTCCCTCACGGAATTGAAGTCCGAATCAGTACTCGTTGCAACTGCAATGCTCGTTAAGGTGACCACCGGTAAAGCCCAGCTCTTGGGGGGCTCTGCCGTAGGATCCAAAGGCGGGACTAATTTGCTGTCAAATGCATAAACCCCTCTGAACCCTTTGGAGGGTTCGAGTTTCTCGATGATATGTAGAAGGTGTTTCGGCTGCTTTTTTCTCCCCATTTTCAAGAAGTGGCCGGTGGTGTCCCTGTCGCTTTCCATCATCACTTGAACCAGATTTTCCTCTCCCTCGAGATGCATTACGTATCGGCTGAGGTCGAGTTTGCTGTTCGACTTATTCGGGTCCGACGACTCCGTGTCGGCACACTTTGCATTGCATCTAAAAAACGAGACGAGTCTCTTGCAGCAACTCAGTGCCGCGATTAACCTGCTCATGACAATTATCGACAGCAGCCCGAGAAACTTGCTCGAGATCACAATCACCTTCTGAACCAAAATGCATAGGTCCAAGGCTTTGTTTTTCACATGGTGCACAATCTTCTTACTGTGCCGACTGCAGATCCTCAAGTCCAGCGGACACTCCTTCAGTTGGTTCAGTGTCTGAACCCAGTAATTTTCCACCGAAAACATCGCTTGGGAAGAATTCTTCCTTCTCTTCGGGCACCTGAATTGTCCATCAAATCGAATTTCAGAACACAGAACACAAATTTAATTATTCTTTTAATCGACTCAAAATCCAATTACCTGAACTTGATGGCGAAGAACCATCTGGAAGCCGGCCCAATCGTCCCCACCAACACCGCAGCAGCCTGCGTCACAAGCACCAGCAAAACCGACCACTTATAATCCGACCGGCCTTTGCAGAACGTGAAGCACCACGGCATGAAGTAGCTCCGGAGCACGGCCTCTGCCAAAGTCAGAGCACTCAGCAAGCAGTAAGCTCCCGAGGCTGTACAAGTGGCCAATCGGCCCACCACGAACTGCGGGCTGCACGTGTGGGCCATCATCCAGTATCTCGCGAGGTCATCCTTCAGATCTGACGACCCGCTGCACTCTGTTTTCGCGAGTTCGTATTTCTTGGCGTATTTGAGCTCGAAGTAGCATTTTGTGGCTGGGACGGCGAGGGCCGACGAGACGGTGATTCCGAGGAGGATGAGGGTGAGGGAAATGATGAGGATGTGCTCGGGCAAGAAGACGTAGATGACGCCAGTGGCGAGCTGGATGGCGACGTTGACGAGGACGGTGAGGACGAGGATGGAGAGGGCGAGGATGTTCATCATGAGGTCGGAGGAGGAAGAGGAGGAGCCGAGGGAGGGGAGGGAGTTGGCGATGGCGGTGGAGAGGAAGGCGGTGGAGCTGAGCTTGGAGAGCTGGTCGTGGGGGCGGGGCATGGAGGTGTTGAGGTCGACGGAGAGCTTGACGGCCACGCCGATGAGGGTGAGGGTGGTGGCGTTGAGGGAGAAGAAGCGGGAGGGGAACCAGAGCTTGCGGTAGCGGAGGGCGTGGGCGGCGTCGGCGGCCATGGCGAGGGCACAAGCGGCGGAGGCGGAGGCTACGTAGGCGCCGATCCAGGGCATCGGCTCGTTGAACTTGGAGTCGTCGAGTGTGCCGACAGCCGTGCAGCCGAGTCGGCCCATGGTTTGGTTAGGGTTTTTTCGTGGTGATCTACGGCTGAGGTTTCTTTCGCTCTGGATCCTTCTGGTTATTATCAGTCACGGACAGTCGAATTTGATTTCTTCGTTTCTGACTTTTTCAACATTTTTTTTTTTTATTTTTTTTTTGGTTGCTTTTCTCTGTTGACGATTTCATAGGTGATGCAATTTTGTTTACGTTTGTGTCGTGCAGTGAGAGTTTGGATATGTGTGGATTATCTCGGAAATTGAAATGAAAGTGGAGGAAATATTGTTAAAGGAAAGCTTCGGTCGACGGTGGTTGGGGGTTGGGTCTTTCACCGGTTGAATTCATGTTTGTGAATGTGTGGCTACAAACCCATGGCGGCACTACCTATGGGTAGCATCGAACAACCCCTTCTTTCACCATTGTTGCCATGAGGCCCCACTTTCTTTATTGACTATTAAAAGTTGAAAACTAGAGTGCGTTGTATGTAACTATGCATTATATACATAGTTCATAATTTCATTATATAATCAATTGCTGATATAAATATTAAATTATGTAATAATAAATAAAAAATAAAAAATTAAGATAAATTCTGTTCACGTCAACCATAATAAAGGTTCAGTTAAATAGGGCAATCATGTGGATTCAAGATAACGATTATTCAACGTTTCGGGAGGATATGTGTCGATACACTATTGTTGAATAAGTGTGGAGGATCCCATATCCGATGGCTTCATAGCAAAATTGTGAATTTCTATTTCCTATTTTTCATTTCTCTTTGTCTTGTTATGAACTTAGGAGCCATATTTATGTATGAAAAAAATAGGCAAATAATTAGGACTTTGAGTTAGTTAAGGATGTAGGGAGATAACAAGCATCTCCATGCAAAACTCTTCTTTGATGATGAGATCGGCTAGACGATCACATTAATAGTTTGCTTGTCAGTTTCTACTTACATTGTAGAAAGATCGGCAATCTTCTTAAAGAAAGAATAGAAACGGATTGGCACCCAGACATGAATGTAGATAAGTACGATATTGGTAGTAGGGTTTCTTTGGCTGTTTCCTTTCACGATATTGGCCCATTTAGAAGCAAGCTCAATCTCCACTGTGTTTGAAGCATTTTCAGATTTAGTGGGCCAGCCCAAAAAGTATAGACAATTTTTATGTATAACAAGGAGGGCCCCAGAGTTGCAGGTGTATAGGAGATCGTCCGGTCGATATACGACTGGGAAGCTACTTGCTAATGTTGAAATGTGTGTCGGTTCTCTTTTTGTGGTCGTCAGATCTCTAAAAAGAGGGTGCCGGTTACACAAGCATGAGACAGGACATGATAAGGCGCCTATTGGATGAGAACATTAAATGAGAGAGAGAGAGAGAGAGAGCACTTTAGAAGATATGGTGTGTCTTTTCGGAGATGAGAGGGCGTCGATTCACGACTCTTGATATAGGATACCACACACGATAGAATAAACCCAATAAACCAGCCGGCTGGGACTAGCGAATTGGTTGGTCGGCAGAAGAACAAGCAGACTGAATGTAGGTCGAACGTGGATACAGGACAGTGAGTCCGCAGGTCGAGGAGGACGTTGCAGGCTCAAAGGAACAATGACAGGTTGAACTAGGGCACTCAGATGGCTTAGTTGAAACTCAATCTAAAGGAGTAACTGGTGGATAGATCGATCAGTGGGATAGGACACGTAAGCTCAGCCTATGCAACACTCTACCTCGAGGTGATTTGTAACACTCTGCCCAAATAAGACATGCTAATGGATAAGAAGGGATATTATCAGGATAAGGACCACATGAACCACGTGGCCTAACAGAATTGGGTAGTATAAATGGGAAGTTCGAGCAGCTCATCTTGGTAGTCTTGGGCAATAAGGTAACATATCCCTATATAAGAGAGTGAGGTATGCCTACCAGAATATTACAGTCTCTACACATATACAGAATTCTACTAGTGTTCATCATTTTCTCCACATTTATGACTTCAACATTGGAGACTCTATGCCAGAAAGCCCTCCGGCGTTGAGTTTGTGTAGGTATTAAAGGTCACCAACCGACAATAAAGGTAGATCAACTCGAATCCAGTCGGTCGGAGGTCTTTTACATACTAGTTAAAATATGATTATGTATAAAAAACAAAATACATATAAAAAAGTTATAAAATTTTAAAAATAAAAAGAATATTCATTTGTAATCATTAAATAAGAAAATGTAAGAGTGTTATATGATATCTTAAAAAAATAAAAGGTAAAATAATTTTGATAATTTTCAAGCCTAATAATCAAAACCAAACTCGTACATGTGGCAGTACGAAACAGAAACTTATACCAAGTAAATTTATGAAGCATACGAGTCTTGCCACTTAAGCTCAAGGACATTCAAAAATTGTATATAAGAGAATTTTCAAAATATTCATATAAAAAAGCAAGTAATATACTACAAAAAATATTATAAATAAATATAAATTTATTAAAAAAATAAAATCACCTAACTAATAATAATAATTAAAAATACTATCATAAGCACGAAACTAGTAGTATTATTTTTTGTTCTATAATAGAGAAGATCACGTTAACCCAAGAACCCTTAATTGGATTCGCATCTGTCAACTGTTTACATCCTTCCCAGTTCCCACCCCAGCTCCCATCCAAATTAGGGTTTTTCTCCCCTTTCCCTTGGTCAATTGGATACCTGAACCAATGGGCGGTCACGGCGGTCTGAACATCCTCCCTCAGAAGAGCTGGAACGTCTACAACTACGAAAATCGCGAGAAAGTCCGCCGGGACGAGGAGGCCGCCGCCAAGGAAGAGCAACTCAAGCGCGAGCAAGCCCGGAAGCGTGATTCTGAGCTCCGCCTCGAGAAGCTCCGCCAGGTCCGTGGATCAGCGGGCCAAGCATCGGCCCGATCCGCCGACGAAGAACCTCTCCCCTCCCCTGCGCAGCCGGAACCCGTCGTCGAACCCTTGAAATCCGATTCCGATTCCAAGCACATAAATTTGTTCGAAGGTATCCGGATTTTTGACCCGGTTAAAGCTGGCGATGGGAAACGAGACGAAAAGAAGCGCAAATTCGGTAGTGAGGATGATAGGCGTAAGAAGGTGAAGAAGGAGGAGGTTCGGACGGTCGGGCCCGAGGATGAGAAGTATAGGTTGGGGTATGGTGTTGCAGGGAAAGGAGTGAAATTGCCGTGGTATATGGAGAAGAGAGTGGCGGACGAGAAAAATGTGGATGAGGATGATGACGACAGGGAAGAATATTACAGCACCAAACACAAGGAGAAGAGAAAGAGTGGTGGGAAGAAGACATTGGAGGAGTTGAGAGAGGAGAGGTTGAAGAGAGAGAAATCAGAGAAAGAGAGAGAAAGGGCCTTGTTGATGGCGAAGTCGAAGAAGGATGGAGGTTTTTCTTCCAGGAGCCGAAGGAGGTGAATACCGTGTATTGAATTTTGTTAGTATAAGATTGGCAAACTTGTTGGGTTCTGCATGTACCTTTGTTTGTTTCTGTGTTCTGTGGATAGTTATAGCTGTGTTCGATTATTACGGGAGTTTAAAATGGAGTTGGTTGGTTGTGTTTGAATCTTGATACCTTTGAATGCATATGCACAGAATAAGTTTATTCCACTTGAGTTGGGTTATCAGCAGCAGGATTTACTGAAAAAGTCCTTGCTCTCACCTAACTAGCTAGCTTTGCCTGATAAAATTTCTCTTTGCCAAGGAGAAGACCGGGTTAACTTTTTTGATTAACAGAAGCTAATTTGAGAAAATGTGAAGATTTTTTGGATTTTGCTCACACGATCAGCCATTGGTTAAACATAAACCATTATAGCTGAACTGGATCGGGTTCAAAAGGTGAATAGTAACTGATTGCCATTTAGCGAAATCGTTACTCAATTCCCAAAGAATGTTCGGATGAGCCCTTGCAACTAGCTAAAAGCCCCCTTCTTTATTCCTAGTTGTCCAAAGATTCGAGCAGCATATTCTGATTCAAGGGCAAACTTCTTCAAAGGACATCCTTGTTCCAGCCATGTAGAAGATTGTTAAACGACACGTTTTTTATGAACTCAAGTACCTCGTCTTCTCTCATATTATCTCTTAACCCGAACTAACATATCATCGAAAGATCTTAAGCCGGGGGCACACAACAAGCCCATTGTTCTCTGTTTTAACACATTTTCCAATAGTACCTGAAGTGATTTAAGGCAAGGTAACATGGCTTTCAGATTTAGATGATTTGTTTAATCAAATCCAAGTATTACTGCCACATTTTAAACTGTGAAACAAAATGGGTAAATGTTATAATGTCCAAACTACTTTACACCTTTGAACCAATTTAAAAAACCTAGTTTCCACGCCTGTATAATGAAACTACTTCTTTTATCCTGTGTTTTGATTCCAATCTTATCTTCAACTGAGAAACAACCATTATTATAGAGAG
>BKCP01002225.1:364149-388406 GCA_008636005.1 Striga asiatica
AAGAAACACCACCACCTAAACTATCATTCAGGTGAAAAGAAAAAGAAAAATTAATTTCAGAAGTTGGCTTATTGGTGGCTTCAACATGCAATACTGCAAATACTGCCAAAAGGAGCAGGGGAGAAGTTAACTTGCCAGCTTTAAATAATTTTTTAATGCTGGCATACAGGCATGCTTACTATTTTAATTCAGGGCTTAATACCAGTTTTGTGAAAGAATGATGGTCAAGAATCAAAAGCATAAGTAGCTTTACTTGTTACATTTTGAGAAAATCAAGAAAGCAAAACAGAGCCCCTCAAATGCTGTGGTGGTCATCAGGGATGAATGATCTGAGCAAAAGAGCACTTTTTCTCGTTGCGAATCTTTCGCTTCCAACGGTAGCCCATTAAACTTAATGATCAATCCTTATTCGACCCTCTTCTCATTGTCTAGTTACTAACTAATCATTACCATGTTTCGTTTTTTGTCTGTACAGTTTCAGGTAGTAGCCGTTGGCGCAGATTTGGGATGTGCTCACTGCCGACAGAGAGTAACACAAGTCACAACGAGGATGTCAGGTCACTAAATACGAGCTATAATAATATTTACACATTCATGAGTTATATAGTTTATGTTGAAATGAGCTTGAGGAACCGACTATTATATCTAACACGATTATAGCTATTCGTGCAGGGTCGAAGGAGTTTGCTGTCGATGTCTGCAGAAAACAAGTTATTATTACCAGTGGCACGAAATGTATAAAACGTAAAGTGGCAAAGCATACCGATGCTGAAGAGAAGAGAATAAAAAATCCTTCGGTTTTCGAAAGTCTGTACGATTTCTTGATTAGGAGAGGCCTTTCTTTGTGCAGATCAAATGTATAAAACGTAAAGTGGCAAAGCATGACGATGCTGAAGAGAAGAGAATAAATTCGGTTTTCGAAAGTCTGTACGATTTCTTGATTAGGAGAGGCCTTTCTTTGTGCAGATCACTTATTTGCTGTAGGAAATGAAAGTTAGTATGACATATTCCAATTATTTTGCTGCTTTTGCTGAAATTTTCGTGTTGGTTTGGATTGAAAGTCGCTCTTCAAATATTGTGGTTAATGAAAAGAATAAAAAGATGAGCAAACCACATCAGAACAAGAAAAAATGGCTCGAAATTTCATTAATTTTCCTTGATATACAATACAAAACAATGAAGAGAGATGGGAGAACGGAAAATTCTATGATAATATATTTCAATAAAAATTCCAACGGATATTCGAATAGTATAGCTGATTCCAACGGAATATTTCGTTGGAATGTGTTTTTCATTAGAATTTTAGATGGAATTTGATGATTCCAACGGCTATATTTCCAACGGTTTTTTACTGTAGGAATTTTCGTTGGAATTTTTATTTTCACCCCGTCGGAAAATCTACCGTTGGAATCGTCAAAATCCAACAGAAATTCCAATGGAAAACTCATTCCAACAAAATATTTCCATTGGATAATTCCAACGGAAATAATAGCATTAAAATATCTATTAGAATTGCCGTTGAAATTTTATTAGAATATATTTCCGTTAGAATTTTATTATTTTCATGTAGTGAATACGCAAATAACACGAATACAAATGAACGGATAAAATAACCTAATGGACCGAAAAAACTATGAAACGAATTCAAACATAAACTAAAAAGAAGAGCATTAAAATACTAAAAAATACCAATAAAAACATACACATCTTATTTTGTGCACAAATAATTCATTAAAGTGTGTGTATAGTAGTTTCCTAATGTCTCGTAAGGCAAAATTAGTATCTCCCACGATTTTCTTATAATGCCTCATTTTCCAGTAAGGTTACGCTGGAATGATCAAATCATCTTATTCTAGGCAAATTAAAAAAAGGATTTATCTAGCTATGAATTAGATTACTCGTATTTAATAAACTTAGTTATTACAAATCTTTTCAATGGAGTACATATATTCCGACTTCCACAATGAAATGAACACACAAGAAATAAATAAACAAATTGAAAAAANAGATAAAACATGAAATTCTGATATTTAGCATCTAATTGATATCAAAATCCTCACAATTATGCAAAACATTATGTGATCCAACACAATCATGGGCAAAAATTGAACGTACAAGCACCCCTAAATCTTACTCAAATCATTTGAAAAATCTTGAAAAAAATAAAAAATAAAAAAATCACTATAAATACAAAACAAACCATGTAGAGAGCCACTCTCCAAGAACAAAAAAGGCTGATATACAAATAATGTCCAAGTCTCTTTCTTTGGCCTTGGCATTATTACTCTTACTATTATGTACTTACAAAGCCGATAAAGTTCAAGAGAAAATAATGAAGAGAAGCCCCCACATCGGGTCACGGCCCCCAAACTGCAAGAATAAGTGCCACCTGTGCTTGCCGTGTAGGCCGGTTCTCCAGATTCCACCGCCTACAGATTCCGGCAACAATGACGATGATGACTATACACATCATGAGTATTATCCCGAGAGGTGGATGTGCAAATGTCATGGCCACTATTATAATCCGAATAAATTCGCAAATTAGGCTATATTTGTATTCTTTTTACTCAACATAATTCGTGAAAAATAGAAGAAAGAAAGAAAGAAAGAAAAGAGGGTGTGTTGATTGATTTGGGAATGTTTTACTCATCTCTACTTTCACTGTGGTTTAAAACAATTTTTTGCATTCAATTAACTAATTTAAAAAAGGAAATTCATTATACGAGTTTTTGGAAATAGAATATTGCAATTTGAGTTATTCCTACTTAATTTTGAAAAAAAAATAGTATGATTAGTTGTTAGTGCGATTTTGAGTTTTTATTAACATAATATTTAAAATGAAATAATTAAAGTTGATTTGAGTTTAGTCGATGTCAGGGTAGCACCCACATCCATTAAATGTGTGATTACAACACATGGGGTATGTGTCACACATCCAATAGATGTGGATGCCACTCTTAAAGGTTGCATCGAGTTAACCGTTAATTTGATGTAAAAGTATGAGAGATGATGTGAAGTAATGATTAGTTAAAATAATGCGAGTTGATTAATAGTGAATTAAAGTTGATATGATACGCAAGAAGTGTTTGATTGATATTGTTTAATTATATTGATAATATTTAGGATAATAAAATTGAGTTAACATTGAGTTAAATTTTGAGTATGGATTGAATATGAATTGAATTTATTTTTAAACAAATACATCCTAAATTCAACCAAAGACTTATACATATAAACTAATCCAATCAACTATCAATTAATTGAATCAGTACCCTTAATTCAACCAAACACTTATACATATGAACTAATCCAATCAACTATTGAATCAGCTATCCGCTAAAGTGTCACAGCATATATGTTGTGAAATCAACTTTTCCCCCAAAGATATGCAAAGATATACTCAGTTGTTTAAAAAGATGTATTCACCACACACTTATACTTTGTGAAATCAACTTTTTCCCCCAAAAAGCCATTTTAAACAGCTGAGTTACCAAACAACTTTTTTAGCTGTTTTAGATGGTAAAACAGCTAAAATGGTTTCAAACAGCTAAAACCTAGACAAAAAGCCATTTACCAAACAAAGCCATTGTGATATGTATTCACAACTGAGTATATCTTTGTATATAGTTCTCCTTTCAAGTAAACCCAACCAAGTAAGAATAGCATACAATTTGTTGTTTTTTTCTGGATAAATAAGTAAACCCAACCAAGTAAGAATAGCATACAATTTGTTGTTTTTTTCTGGATAAATTATGCGAACATCAAAAGATGGACAAGACTAGAAAATTAAATAGATATTAAATAATTAAACATATCCATGCCCGTCTAAAGCGACAACAATCTGGTTCCAAAACCCCTTGCAGAATACATAAAAGCCTAAAAATGTCATAAAATGCAACAAACTCGAACATCGAGCACAAGAACAAGAATTCAAAACAAAATAACACCCCTAGGAGCAGAAACTTCCATTTTTCGGACAAGGAAAATACAAAAGCTCTTACTCTCACATAATACAACAGTTTTGTTGAGACTCGAGCATCTCTGGAGACCTGCACGAGGCAAGGCGAATGTTTCATTATTGTATCAGCAATGTCGAGATAGATTTCAGAGGGACAGGAAAAAGTTGGCCAACAAGCCATAACAAACATAAAGAGGGTATTTTTATTATGTTTCAAATGTTTGAACAGCATGAAGTAACTTAGATGTACTCACAATTGTCCAAAAGTTGATAGATCTAATCCTGGAGCAAGTTCTTGCATAATATCATTAGGTGGTTGGCCACACTCTTGCATCTTCTGCATGAGCTCAACAATCTTGTTGAAGTTATCAGGCTCAGTTTCATACACTTGGTTTAGATCTTTTATGAGCTCGTATTGGTGAGAATATTGTGCGTATTCTGCATCTGTTAGTTTAGATTTGTTCTCTTGTAACCATATTGGGTACCGTTCACCAATTTCTTTCATAGGTTCATGAAGGATTTCCTTGGAGAGAAGCTGTTGCATCATGGTCTCCACAATTGACTCCATATCCTGCATATAAGAGCCCAGAGTATTATTTATAATCACCCAGTTATCGTAAAATAACTAATAAACATAACAGAACNAAAAAAAAAAAAAAAAGAATAAAAATGTAAAATGACAAACATAACTAATAAAATTTCCTGATAAAAGCAATTACTGAGTGTGGGAAATGGTATTATTCAGTTGTAGATAGGTCTTTACTAGTCATCTATTTACCAATTGCTGCAGACATCCCTAACTTGGAAAATATGATTCCTAGGCAGTTAATTTATGGCAGAAAAGTAAGCAGGACGGAGTTCAATATCATCAGATGCAAGTAGTCATAACTCTATGACTGTATAGAATGTGAAGCAAGAAGTTAGTATATAATACTTAATTACCTATGTTTGTTATGGTTTTGAACAGTTACAAACAATTTGAATGAAGAGCCGGAAAACGTATCCATTCCCGGTACCTCAGGAAACTATCAACTTCACTTAAATATCAACTTTAACTTGAATCATACTCTTACCACTCAGCTTGCATTATGAGAAAACAAGCAAGAATTGAAAAAAGAATAAATAAATAAATAACAACACAAACCTGTGTTCCGGCAAGCTCTTCAAAATGCTTGACCCAATCCTCTATCATTGCATCACCTCCAAGGTCTCCTTCAACTGGTGGTTTGGGCCCAGACACCGATTCTAACCCTTTAACAGCCTCTTTTGTTTGCTCTCTCAGCTTATCGAGCGCCTCAGAAATATGTGATTCCTGCTTAGGCAGTGAAACTTTTTGTTTGCCCTTTTTCTTAATCTTCAAATCAGGCAACCCCATCCCCAATCCTTGAACGCTTCCACTCATCATTGTAGAGCTCTCTTTCTTTCCCTCTCCTAGGTTACCATCATTATTACCCGAGCCTCTATAGCCCAGTAAAAGACAACAATGAACACAAATAAAAAAATTATAACCTTATGGAAAAGGAGAAAAGAAAGTGAACAAAGGGGAAAAGGCAGAGCGGCATCTTCAGTCTTGAGTCATGACTCAAAAGTCAAAACCAACCGCCAAAATGACAAAGTAACTTTTAATGTCTTACACCACCAAAAAGTAAGATGATGGTAACAACAGCAATAACAACAAATGATACATATTTTAGAGAGGGCAAATATACCTTTGTGCGGAGGAGGTGAGATTAAGGTTCTGAAAATCATCCAATGCACCTGATTTTTTTTTTCAAAGCATTTAAAAATCACTACCTTTGTCCATAACTATCAAAATTTCAACTGAAGTAGGGACAAAATATTTTTAACGAGAAAAAGGTTCTCTTACTGTCAAGGAGTTGATCCAAATCATCCGAGTGATCAGCCATGAAATTTCTTTCCCCAAATCTTTATCTTTTGCTCTTTTTGAACTCCCTCTTCAACTTCTACAACACTAACCCTATTTCTATTGACAAAATATCTAGCTGCACCAGAATTAAGTCGATCAGTCAATATTTGAAGGGACACTCATGTTTGGACGGGTTAACCAACAAAGGGAAGTTACAGCTACAATCGTAAATTTTCCATGGACAAAAACATTCTTTTGTGATTTAAGTTTGACTGCAGATTATCTTTTAATCATTTGCGGGACTCTTTCCCAAAGTCGAACAAAAATTTCATAAAAAAATGGTAAAAAATGGGTTTCTACTTCCAAAAAAGAAAGCCCATCACAATCAGCCAGTTCTCAGCAAGCAAAAACCCAACTAAGGAAAAAATCTTCATCTCACGTCAACAATATTTTTCAGAGGTTAAATCAAACCAAAAAAACTCACTTACGAAGAATTTTCTGAATTTTCCAATTCAGAGCTTAAATCAAACTAAAAAGTCACACCTTTGCAAGAATTTGACGATTCTGGGTAGCAAGAATTTTCCGATATCTCAGCAAACAGGTTGCAGGTCGAAGTCGAACGATGATTACCTTGGTCGGATTATGTCTTAATCTGTTTCAGTCCAGGACCAGGAACACAGACGATAACGAGCAGTACTGCAGATAGCCTTCTACAAGACTATAAATATATATTTTTTTGTGGGAAGAAAAAATAGAAAGGGAAAAATATAAAGATAAATTAATTAATGCATACAAAATTAAATAAAAATTAATTAATGTGAGGAATTTGATTTGGTTTGGTAAACAAATTAAGAAGATTAGGGTTTGTGTATACATTTAAACTAGTACAGAGCCTCGTGCGATGCACGGGGTGCACAATTTTAAGGCTATTTTATATAAATGAATTAAAAAAAAAAAATATACGGGATATATATAGTACGTGACCCGTGCGAAACACGGAATATATTTATTTGGAGAATATTATATTATAAGATGCAATATTCAATAAAAGTTTATAATACGCAAGAAAATTGTACGTTCAATAAAAGTTTTATAATATTCAAGTGGAGTCTTAAAGTCTCTTATACATTAAGTCTACTGACAAAATAATATTTTAATCAATGAGTTTCCTTTCCTTGTAGCCAAATTGTGAATGTGATTTGAGGAGTACAACAAATCGATATATAGCTGACTTGTTTTTTTCATTGTATTTTTTTTTCTTATAATGAATTTAAAGATATTCTAAAATATAGCAAAAATTAATTTTTTTATTACAATTAGAAATTTTACTAAATATAGACTCTCAATCTATAGTGTTAATCAACGTTTAAGTCTAAAAAATTAGGAATTTTTACCTCTTTTAATCAACGTTTAAGTCTAAAAAAACTAGAGTTATTATAAGTTTTTTCTACATCTTTTTAAACATTAAATATGAGCATGTTAGGGCTAACTTGTAAATTAATAAAATGTGATACACATTATCTAACTTATAATTTTAAAAATTACATACGTAGACACATAACATATAGAATTTTTGTTGCATTATTTACATTTATGCCTGTGCACAGAATTTGATACTAATATGTAGGAATGCAAATTGAATCATAACTCAGTTGATTCAACTAATATAGGCAAATAATATTGTACAATACATATTAAATATTATACACATCCCACAATATAAACAAACTAAAAGTGAATATTAACCAAAAAATACCCACAAAAAACTAAGATATCTATTTATTTCATTTTTTATTTTTTTTTATTTTATTTTATCAGTGTAATTTTATATAAAAATTAACATGTTTATTTAGAAAATTGTTATTCATCTACTCATATTTTTTATGTCAGTAATATGAATATCTCCATCTCACACTATTCAAATTTAACTCCAAAAAAATCATTTTATGCGTGTTTGAAATTATAGTTTATGTCTCACACTATTCAAATTTAACACTTACAAAATTTTGAAAGTTTTTGAAATTATAGGAAGGAAAAGTGTTTGAAATTATATGCCTCCAATACTTTATCTTATATATTCATAATCTTTATCTTAAATATTTCTTCTACAATGTTTTATATAATTTGAACTATTAGGAAGTTGCTCTCCATATATCTGATATATAAAGGAGGTTGAACTCTTACAATCTCAACATGCCTTATACATATATGATCCAACGATAAAAATAAAAGAAAAAAGAAAAAAATTCCTACAATCATTGATATTGGTATGGACTAGCACTCCTATATTATTAGAAGCAAGTCATACAACACTTTACAAGTTTCATGTTTTATTTATATATATATAAACTTGTTTTTTCTTTATATATATTTATATTTGCCGGTTCACAAATTTTATTGTGGAGCGGTTTAATAGTTATTGGGTCATTCCGTCATACTTCAAGAAAGAAAAAAATATGTTCAGATTGTAAAATATCATTATTTTTTTTCATGTTATTTTCAAAGTATATCATTTGGTGATGATCAATGCATATTTGTTCAGTATGCCTAAATACAACGCTTGTTCAACGCTTATAAAGAGAGCCTACAAATGGTAACAAAATTCTGTAGTTCAAACTTCAAAATACATCATAAGGAGTCACTCAGATCAGATCACACACTTTGGGGAGGGATTTACCAAGGCTTGATGGCTAGACACTGGATTAATAAATAATCTGCTGAATAATCTTTCTCTTCACAATACACACAGATACAGAATGTTTTTATCCAAGCTACAAAAGAATGTTGATAAAGCAAATATCGTCGAGCTTACCAAGACGTACCGTTTACCTAAAACAGAAGAAAACATCGGCTGCTAACACGAATCCGAGACATAAGATTTGTCCTCAAGAACTTCCCTTTTTGTTCCGACACGCTTTCATAAGTGAGTGTGGGGGTGAAGTAAGACAAATAGAATATAAAAAAGCTGAAAAACGAGATGCTACCGAACGATTTATGTCCTTTTCATGAGGTACCCCAAAATTACACCCACCAAGCCGATTATGATCACGAAAGTCATGGATACTCCTCCACTTTTGTTACTTTTGCGTTTCAATAGTTCCTACAACACGCAATGCTGTACGATGAGAAAATACCAGTGTAATAAATTAAATGAGAAAAAAAAAAAGATTTGAGTGGTACCAAGCGCATGCAAATAGAATGAACGGCTTAAGCAAAGCAGTAGAAGGTTAAGGGGATGATGGATCAAAATATCAATTCCAGCCGTAAATCACTTTGCTCCGTATCACGTTATATTTTGAAAAGGGGGGACGAGATTAACAGAAACTCACCAATTCTTGACGAAATTTGTTGCCTCGTTGAATGGCAGCAGCTTTTTCCTCTGTCAATTTTGAAACGAGAGACTTCACCTGAGAATCAAAACAACGAAAAGAGTGGTCAAGCCTAAAAAAATGTGGCACACCAATCAGAAGGCAGCATTATGTATGTGCGTAGAGAAATACTGAATCTTCTAATGTTATGAGTACATAACACCCTTGAACGTGAAGGGAGAGCGAGAAAGGGCCTTTTACCTCTGGTAATTTGTCTTGACTATCAACATAAGTGCGAGTACCCTGCAGTTTCAGGAAAAACAATGAAAAAAGAAAAATAATGATAAGAAAATGACTATATTTTTTTTTATGTATATATGGTGAAATTAGCTGGTGTGAAAGAGATCTAATGAAGTTGCCGAAATTGAAATTGAAAATCCCATAAATTGTCAATCAAACCTCAACTCCATTTTCTAAGGCAGAGACTCCTTGGGAAAATCCTTCTTCAGATCCCTCGGAAACTTGGGACGGTGGTTGACGTGGTGCAACATAGACCACTTTCAACTTGCACTCTTCAACATTCCCTTGCTCCTTGTTAAACTGAAAACCCAAACACCATTCCATAGGTTATAATCTTCAACTTAAGTAAATGAATGCCGCATCCACCCCCAATCCAGCGTAAGTTTAAAAAAGAAAATGATTTTACTGATTGTTTGTACAGTTACACAGTCATCAGACAATTTACGACCTCACCCTACACCTGAGAACAAAGACATCATGAGCCAAGGTCGTTTTACTCATAATTCTTTTTCACGAAAGGGTAGCTTGTTTGCAGGTTCTACATGTGATCTCAACTATTTTTTAGCTCAGAGAACTTCTCATTTTCCGCCGAGCATTTACAAACAAATAACAGTTAACTCCATCTGTTCTTACGCACGTCATTGCACAGAATAAATGCTTGCACTTGATTGATTGTATTCGCTAAGATGTTTATACCTTTAGCTCAAACATCAAGTAACATCTTCATTCATTTTGAGAACAACCACAAACCAGACTTTGAATAAAAAGTCTTAAGACTGATTAGAGTTTTTACGCCGCTGTCACTTTAAGAGAATACCATTTCTGGATAATTTTTTTTCCCACACTGGTGCAATTCTAGGCTCTGGCGTTATTATCACAATCAATCGCTGTATAGTAGGTAAGTAGACAACAACTTGGATAGGTATTCTAATAAAAGAGTAACCATTTCTGCAGTTATATCTTTTGGAGTTGCATCAGAGTTGGCAACTACACTCTGAAGCAAAAACTTGTCCTTGCACTGCATATCTGCAGGAGCCTCCTTCTGGGCCTGCATTGTGACTATAACAGACATGGGAATTTATAATAATAATTTTAAGAAAAAAGAAAGNAAAGTAAAAAACTAAAAAGGGACAAAATAGACTAAGATGATTTTAAATTTTCTAAAACTGTTTTGTTGCTAAGGACCTGTCCATTGCAAATGGTGGTGGAAGAGTCATTGTTGACAATTCTCCTGGCATAGTGCTAATAATGGACTAGATCAAAATGGCTCAATTAAATTCTAGTGCTTCTTCTATTAGTGAAGTTTCTAGAAAAAAAAATATTTATCAAACGGCGTAATGCACCTTGGGTCGCTACGGAAACAGCCTTCTTGTATAATTATAAGAGTAAGGTCTGCGTACAACTGACCCCCCAGACTCCAACCTGTTGGGAATATACTGGGTATGTTGTTGGTGTTGTTGTTGTTTTATTGCTAAGGACTAAATCAAGCATGTTGCATTTTGTTCGTTTCAGTGAAAGGCAAATGCTTCATGGTGATCCGATCCACTTGTCCTTGAAATTTGCAAACTCTTCCATCACTCTTAAAATAACGACATCAGCTTTTTATGTTCAAAACAAAGCTGTTCTTGGAGCAACTTCATTTACGCCTCACTTTTTTCCGTCCCAAATAATTCAAAACGTGGTTTTCGGTAATCACGTGCCTTAAACATCTGATGTAAATGATAGCCATGTCTCTAAATGCTTAGTATTCCTCTTATCCCAGTTATATGGTAATTTTTTTCCAAACACTGTACTAAATTGTTTTGGCCAGACAAGTTAATGAAGACATACTCAATATGGTGATGAACATAATTATGGAACGCAAAAGAAACTAGTACGAGGTTCCAGTTAGCCAAAATTTTTTTAGTGTTACATACTTAGCCAACCATAGCTAAAAACATCATATTACGTCCTTAATGTACAAACTGAACTCATGCTCCATGAGCAAAACATATTACAATATATAGGAAAGTACCATACCACCCGACTCATGAACGACTTTGCTTAGAAACAACCATGAATATTAAAGAGATTTCCCAGTTTAATCACAATAAACCAGACAAAACTTGTTATGAACACTATAAAATGGCAAAACAAAATTACCAACAATGTCGCACGTAGAACGGGGCAAAACGATCCCCGTGTTTGGCCGAACACAATATTTCTTGGGATTGGTCGTCTTAACCTAAGTAATCGAAAACAAACAGCAAAAGCGCACCCTTTTTTAATCCATTTCATAAAATAACGAGCAAATAAACAGAACACCAAAAACCCAAATCAAGGGATATACAAATTCACCTTGAAAGCGACATGATTGTCGGTTTTGTTCGACACTTGCAGAGAACAAGAGATCTGCTTCTTCAGCTCAACTAATCATATCAACAAAACCCAGAGAAAAAAAGAACAAAGTAAAATAAAATGAAGCACAAGGAGTAACTCCGGGCCCGAAAATGAAAATAGCGCAATATTTAATTGAACTGAGATCGAAAAATGAAAATGGCGCAACATGATTGAGAGAGCACTTACATAGGAATTTCATTTCCAATGGCTCGACGCTGAGAAGCTCCCCAGAACTCATTTTCTTACAGTTAATTGATACACCAAAAATTAATGAAATTTGATCAGGGTGAAGAGAAAAGAACATTACAGTTATAAATCCGTAAGAAGAAACACTTGAAAGAAAAATAAAAAATAAAAGATAAAAAAAAATTAGAGGTGATCCGAAAACTGCTGGATGTGAGCTGGGGGAGGGAAATGAGTGTGGTAGTTTTCAGCTTTGAATCTATGTGAAAAAACTAGAAATAACAAATTCAATACATGTCTTTTATTTTATACTCCAAAATATTCATTTTTATGTGCCGTGCATAAATTCAATAATCCACTATTTAATAACAAGATCTAAGGAATAAACTTTTAGGTAATTACGTTTGTGTTAATTAACAAATTTGTATATAACACTCCTAATTAAGGTTAATTTCTAGTGTTTCCAACGCCCTGTGAATTTCACCTTAGTTGGTTTGTGAACCGTTATATCAATATACACTAGCATAAGTATATAAACGCACACAATCCTTAAGTTTGGATCTACCCGTAGTGGTAGAAACAAATTAGCCACTATCTTCTTATGATTTGATCAACCATTACATAACAATCTAATATCTTTTTTATGATATGTTAATTTCAAAAACTAGTATTAAGTATATTTTTGTAAAAACATAAATTCAAGAATTTATCTTCCCAATAATTTATCAAATTATTAGTTATATCATATAAATATATTTAACTTGTACTCAACACATTATATTTGAGTGATTCAATCAATGACATGCACGTTTTATTTTCCATCCCTGAATTAGACTCATTTGAAACAAATTAGGGTTATTATCCAACTTGTCGATGGTATTACTATTATTTTTTATGGTATTATTGAGAACGTTCTTGTGAAAGTTAATGATGTAGTATTTTCGTGCAATTTTAGTGTGCCGAACAAGGTTGATAGGTCCTCGAACTCCACCCCAATTTTGTAGGAAGACTATACAAGAATTGATGTCCGACAGGACACTCTTACAACGGAGTTTTATGGGCATGTCAATAAGTTCAATATTTATTTATGCTATAAAATATCCTAATTGTGATAATGTTATTTATTTATTATTGAACCTTTAGCACAATAGTTTTTGGAGAAACATAGCCGGGATGATTCGTTGTCACGATCATAACCCCATGTTTGGATGTGATTAGGAGATGTCCTTGTTGAAGGTGCTGAAAGGTAACAAAACGGGTGATTGGATGGACAGTAGCGGACTTGAGCGAGATAAGTCGATCAATTTGCATGCACTGTATTTTCGTATTTTGTTCAAATAAGGGGATAGACCGTCTAGGGAACCACAATGGAGGTTGCATCTACCCATGATGGAGGTTGTTAAGAAGGAAGGTATCAAGTTGTTGTATGTGAAAGTGATCCACCCTATTTTCGACTATCGATAGGTAAGTCCGACTCAAGTGGTACCCAAGAAATTTGGGCTAACCATAATTCAAAATTACAATGGTGACTTAGTTCCTACTCGAGTGAAAATTTCGTGGAGATTTTGTGTATTGATTATCATAAGTTGAATGTTGTGACATGTAAACCGTTCAACGATCAAATGGTTAAGAGATTGACATTTCACTTCTATTATTGTTTCTTGTATGGTTTTTCAGGATATTTTCATATTCTTGGAGCACTAGAGGACCAGAAAAATATGATGTATATTTGCCCCTGTGGTACTTTCGCCTACCATCGCATGTCATTCAGACTGTGTTAATCTTATAAATCGAATGAAAGTAGAAGTAGATTTTATATGCGTATGACGTTTATTTATTCAGTCCATATTATTTATTTAAAATGATTATAAGTAGATAAAGTTAATCTTATAATTGTCTTGACTTATCCTGTTGGCTAACGTACGGGATGTTTGTACTTTTTTGGGCCATGAAGGTTTCTACAGACGATTCATCAAAGACTTTTCATGAATAGCCTCTCTACTTTGTAGTCTCTTGCAAAAAGATATTGAGTTCAAAGTTGATGGTGAATGTAAGACGTCTTTGACAATTTGAAGGAGCAATTGACAACTTCTACCACTATTCAGCCACCGAAATGTGAATTGTTTTTCGAGGTCATGTGCGATGCTAGTGACCATGATGTTGGTGTCGTTCTAGGCTAGAGGGTGAATACGGTAGCCCATGTGATCTACTACGACTCAAAAATCTTGAATCTTGCCCAAGAAAACTATAGGAACACGCAAAAATAATTATTGATAGTTGTTTTTACTAAGCAATTTTGCTTGTATATTCTTGGCAAAAAGTTATTATTTTTACTGATCACACAACCATCCGATACGTATTCATGAAGGGGGCGAAACTGATAAGTATTCGATGGATACTTTTGCTTTCAGAGTTTGACTTAGAGATTCGAGGCAAGAAGGGTGCCGAAAATTATATGGCGGACCACTTGAGTCGATTGACGTTGTGGAGGAGCAACTTGATCTCAACGAGAATTTTCATAACGAGCGTTTATTCCAACTCAATAAACTCTGACCTGATTCACTATAACTGAGGGCCCTAATAATAGAAAATGAGTCATATGTGATTCACCCAAAGGTACGTCTCGGATGTGGAATTTTACTTTGCATTTGACAGACTTTTTGGTTCCAAGCATACATCCCACAAGGTCCTCAAGAGTGGATTTTATTGGGCGAGCATATTCAGGGTTGCATGCGATTTTTGTAAGTTATGCGACAATTGTCAAAGAACATGTAATATTTCAAAAAGAAATAGGGACGAATCCAAAAATTATGAGTAGATTCGGCTAGAATTTTCAATACTCATTTTCATAAAAAATCACACAATATTTTTTCTTTAAATATTCACTGAAACGAGCTTTTACAGAATTAAATTTATAAATAATAAAATTTATACTTATAATATTAGTAAACAAGTTTGATGGAACGAATCAAACAATATTGGAGAAAGCCATCACGTGCATCACGGGCAGCGACTAGTGCACATGAATAAAAAGGTGTAAAATAAATTTACACATTATTTTTTTTAATTTTTATTTTTTCTTCAAATTCATAAAATTTTTTACTAACTTCTAAAAGTCGATGACTCAATTTCCCTTCACGAATTATTTGAACTCCTCACATCACACTCCATTGTTCACGGGTAAGGGGCTGCTGTGAGTCACTTAAATTGCCTCTGCTGAACATCTCCAGATTGCTCCGCCGCCATCAGAGCATATTCAACTTCTCAGCCGCCGCCGGCAGGTCGAGCGGACAAATGTTTCAGCTGAAAACCGACCCGCTTACCGGAAAATCCGAGTGGATCCTCATCGAGGACGACGAAGGAGCAGACAATGGGAAGAACCAAACAAACCCAAAAGCCCTTCTTTCTACAACATCGTATCTTGACATGCTCAACGATAGCCGCCGCAACAGTGCTTTTAATCGGGCCATTCAGAAGACCGTCACTAAACCCTGCCACGTTCTTGATATTGGGTACTCACTAAACCCTCTTTGCTGTCTATTCGCAATTATTAGCGTGTAATTTGAGCAAAACTGTATGTGACTGCCAATGTTGAGGAACCAGCATTTATACTGCTCATTTGCTGAAATTTGGATAAAAAAATGAAATTTTAATGTTTAGATAAATTGTGTCTGTAAATCGTCCCTGGTGAATCCGTTAGTGTCGCTAAAATGAGCCAAAAAAAATTTCTTGGTGAATATTAGTGAATCACTGGTTGAAGATTAGGCGTGCCTATTGTTTTGAACAGTGCAGGAACAGGTTTACTGTCAATGATGGTGGCTCGGGCCATGGGCTTTTCTGATTCGAATGGGAACTCTACTCCATCTCGTATGGTGACAGCTTGCGAGTCATACCTTCCCATGGTGAAGTTAATGAGGAAGGTTCTCAAGGCCAATTGCTTGGATAGCAAAGTACGCATCATAAACAAGAGGTCAGATGAGCTGGAAGTTGGTTTGGATATCCCTTCACGTGCTGATATTCTTGTGAGTATCTTTATGATATCTTTGTTATTCTTTGGGGCCATGAAAATCCTTGCATTGAGTAGAGTGTTGTACCTTTAGTTAACATTGAGTCCTGGCAGCATGTCAAAAATCTTAAAAGAACACTATAATTGAATCGGAATTTTGTTCTCGGTAGTTTATGATATAATTGCTTCTTACACTCAAGTACAAGTAGCAACTGTTTCTTTTCTCCTTTTAGGAAGGCTCAACTTTGAACTGCATTGGTATAATTACCCCCGATTTGGAGATCATTCTTCCATCACTTCTACATAAAAGAACTTTAGCAGCTGGATTCGTACTTCATTTATGGATGTGATTGTAGCTTTAGCTTGCTATTTGTGGTTAAACGGCATTGCAATGCAGGTTAGTGAGATCCTGGACTCAGAGTTATTGGGTGAAGGTCTAATTCCAACTCTGCAACATGCACATGACAAACTATTAGTGGACAAACCCCAAACGGTACCTTACAAGGCTACGACTTATGGTCAGGTAATTGATCAGATTTAGCATGATCTCCAACAGTATAGATGTCTAGCAACTAATCTTTTTTGGTTAACTAACAATAGCATTTTATGACTTTGGAGATGATTTTAACCTGAAAAAAGAAAGAAAAAGTAAGGTAAGAGTATTCTTTCTTGTGCATTTATAAATTGCAATTAATATATATATATATATATATATATAATGCGTCCTAGCTCTTTCAATGGCATGCATAATAAACTGATCTGGATGTTGCTCGTGGACACATAAATTTATTTATATTTTTGTATCATTATAATATTCTTTATTCCCTTCAGCTCGTTGAGTGCTCATATCTTTGGGAGATGCATGATTTATTGAGTAGAGAGACGGAAGCATCGGATGGCATTTTTCTTGTTCCGAGTGGGACGGCTGATCTTTTAGGTGTTAAACAGAAACAACTTGCGATGCATTGTGATGCAATTAATGAAGAAATCAAATTGGTAATGGGCCGAATGGCAATATGATTACTAACATAATTTAACTCTGTAATATATATATTTTTTTTTCCTTTGTTTTATGTCAGCAAATGTCTATTTCAAGTACATTCTACTTAATGTGGTACCTTTTTCCAGCTGTCAGAGCCCTTCAAAGTTTTCGATTTTGACTTCTGGAGAAGGCCAGAAAGTTTTCGTGAAACTGAGTTGCAGATAAATGCTACAAATGACGGTACTGTTCATGCCATAATTTCATGGTACCTGATATGACACGTCGCTTAATGGATTCAACTTATTATCCAAGTTCTCGTTTTTATTCCCATGAATACCACTGGTTGTTATAAGTAATACTAATTTTTCTTCTTTCAGGTGGTTGCTTCAGCTTGATAGTGAAGGAACAATCTTCTATTCTACTGCACCAAATTGGCTAGATCTAGGCTCTTCTAAAGAGGAGTTAAAATTATCCCCTCCTGGTAAGGTTTAATTTCGGCAGATATTTCTTCATTCTCTTGAATAATTAACAAATCTGGATACTGTTTGAGCAACTGATCAAGCTTTTGTGACACTTGTTTAAAAAAAAAAAGTTCATAGTGTGGCCATTATTTCTTTTTATTTTTTAATTATAGGATCTAGATGTTGGTGTGACCATTGGAAGCAAAGTGTTTCGTTCACCCTAAGCTCTGGTCTTCATGTGTTTAAAGATCAAGAGGTTCGGTTACATGCTGTCCATAATGAAACAAGCATCTCATACGAATTCAAGAGTTCAGATGAAAAGAAAGAGGTCGCACATTTTGACCCGTGCATCCAGGACAATCAAATTGCTCTGACTCCGGAAAGAATTGCTTTATATGGAACTAGAAGTTGGAGGAGTTTAATGCTTAAAGCTGTTGAGAAAGCTGTAAGTTCTTTTCGTTCTCGATGGAGTATAATCATCAATCACTTAATCTTTCCAAGTTTCCACCAAAATGACTCGTAAAACTAATATGTAGCTTAACAATTGCCTGCTATTTGCTGCATTCTGAAAGTTGTTGCTTTTTTTGTTTTCAGTCCATTCATTTTTTTATCTATTCCTGGCTTTCAACATTCTATAAGGCTTTTAGCTCGTCTATTCAATTTTATATAATGCTTACTTTTTTTTTCGAGCTCGAGATAGGAACGGTTATATAAATTGGAATTGATGCTCCCTAAATATGATATCATTTTTTTTTTACTTTATTGTTTTCACTTTTCTAGATATGATCTCATATTACTATTTTACTGCCAATAGAATTCCTGTCCTGCTAGTTAGGCTTTGGACTTTCTTAAGTATTTCGCCTAAATCTTTTAGAAGGGTTGAACTTTTTTTTTTTTTTTATTTCTGTACATATGTTGATCACACTGTGAAGTATGTTACGTTTCAATATTTTCTTAGCTCAAGTTTTTCGTCTATTAGTTAACTTCATCCCCTTTTTCCTTTCTGTTTTTTTCTTCTTTTTCTTTTTTCTGTCTCAGTTGCATCAGATAGTAGATCCATTATGTTTAGTTGCAGATGACAGCATTTTCTTGACAATTGCCGTGGCCAGTGTTTCTAAGAATGCACATGTCATTCCATTGTTTCCTGGACTTGGAAAGAAGGGTTTGAAATATCTACGAAGAGTCTCTGCAGCAAATGGTTACACTATGGATCGTGTGCACACGTTAAAGGACTTGCATCTGACCCAGCAGGATTCAAGAATGGTAAATAACCAATATATTTTTTTAATTTCTACAGACTTTTATTGGGCTAATAAAAAGAGAAACTAACGAAACTAACTTATGGTGTTCTGCCATGTCTGCTTGGCCTTCTGTCATTTGTTATGCAGATTAACTTATTGATTGCGGAGCCATTCTATTATGGAAATGATAGTGTGCTACCCTGGCAAAATCTGCGGTTTTGGTATGTCGTTCTTCCGACATTAACTTGTGGTATTGACGATTATGAAATTAGTCATTGTTTTCCCAGAAAGATGGGTTTTTTTTTCACATTCTTTTTTTTTCCCACTTTTTTACACTATCTTTTGCCTTTTGGAAATACACTTGAGTGGGTAAGTTTTTTTAGTTTTATGATTCTATCTTGTCGACCATGCAAACATAAAATGGAACTTAATATTATCAGCTTCTCTATTTTAGAAACAAGTCAATCCTTTTGAGACAGGAGTAAAAGATGGACTTAGGTATGGCATGTTTTTAATTTGATATTGGTCGCATTTGTGTTCTCTAGGAGGGAAAGAACTTTGCTTGATTCCAGTTTATCAAAAGATGTGCGCATTATGCCTTGTAGAGGATTGTTAAAAGCTTGTGCTATGTACCTCCCTGTAAGTTTGCAAATCAATAATAATACTTTGCTAAAATTTATTTCGATGCAATGGCATATGATTAAGAGACAACAAAATATATTCTGCAGGATTTATGGCAAAGTCGACGTAGCCTTCAAGCAGTAGAAGGATTTGATCATACGATGGTGAATACCACATTAGGGGCATGCGGAGATTTGCCTTTTGCAGAAGATGGTCCATTTTTGCCCGTCTTTTACTGGCAGTGTGGGGAGAGTAAGGTAGTCTCGTTTATTTTATTTGTATTCGTTTATCTATATTTTTCTTCTTTAATGATCATTTTGTTGTGAATTGTGATACTTGATTCAGGTACTCTCTGAGACGGCCACTATCTTGGAGTTTGATTTCTCAAAACCGATGAGCTCATGTACCAAAAAAACTCGGGTAAATCGTAAATCATCTCCCTTCCTTCTCTAAATATTCACAAGTGGAGATCACAACTTACCCCCCATCACCTTGTAATCAACTTTGTTTTAGGTTCAATTTACGGAAGTTGGAGAGTGCCACGGTTTTGTTCTTTGGATCGACTGGATCTTGAATGAAGAGGACCATATCATTTTGTCAACAGGGCCAGGTTTTGGTTGAATAGATTTTATTTATTAATGAGGAATCAATTGATGTAATTGTTGCCAATCTTTTTTTTTTTCTCCGCGTACTATTTTCAAAATCTACATTTTTTTTTTTTTCTCAAATAACATAATTACGCATGAAAGATCTCCTGATTGTTTTTAGATAAAAGACACTGGAAACAAGCTGTGAAGCTTTGGAAGAAGCCTGCTGAGATTAGACCCGGTAATTTATCCTCAACGGAGGTCGAAGCATTCTTTGATCCATCCAACGGTGAACTCATCTTGAAACATGAATTCTTGACATAGAACAAAAGATAACATGTCACGAGGTGATGTGGTGTAGTTTGCCAGCGTTCAATGGACAACTTACCCTAAAACGTCCGAATTTTGTCTCTTATTTTAGTATCATAACTCTCAACAGTATAATTGAGGCCTTTCCAGCTAGTAAAAGCATCCAGTGTTTTATTCTACGTACTTTATTTTGATTACTGAGAAAAGTTGTTGGGCGATCATTGGATGGTTGTGACTTTGCATTTATCATTCTTTAACGATTAATTGCATACATCAAGAATTTTTATAAAATTGGAGCTAATCTCGTGATTTGGTGTACTATCACTTCCGGAATATAATTTAATCACTAATTGTGACTTTCCAGAATTTTTACAATTTAATCTCTCTCTCTCTCTCTCTCTCTGCGCCATAAAACCTGATGATGAGTTTAGGTACCCACCAGTACAGACGCGCACACAAAAAATGGCACACACAGAGTTCTCTATCAACTTCAACAGTTGAACAATAAATTAAAGATTAAGCACTCAGTTTTACCCAGGCTAACAATTCAACACAACATTAAGAACCTAATACAATTTTCTCTTCCAGTTTATTTAACCATCTCAGTCCAAGATCACATCCTGCAGTGGCAGCAATTTCGAATTGTTCTCTTGCTCTCTCAACTGGATCAGTCTCCAGACTTCCAGCATCCTTCCGCCTTTTGGGAACCGATTTCTTCTCAAATCTGGTCACCGACTCAGGAAGCTGGACCCCTAAAACAGTTTGTAGCGTAAAATGTCAACTAACAAACGAGCTTAAACCAAAAGATTACCAAAACACGTACAGAAATGAAGTATTGACTTCCATGGTAAAGAACTAACCTCTAAGGAGAAGGGATCCACAGGCTATAGCAGCACCAGCATGGCCCTACATAAAATTTGACATTAAGTTATGTTGTTTAATGCAAGGCTTTTAAAAAAGCTGTCAAGTACTAACTCATAACTAATATCTTTCAGAAGCCAGAAAATTTATTCAGACCTTTGCTGTTGCATAATAGTAGTTAGTTACATCTTAATAAGAACATACTTAAACTATACCTTCTGGGATGCTTTGTGGAAACACCATATGGCAGAAGAAACATCTTGGCTAACACAATCCCCGGTTAAATATACGGCTCCTAAGAGGTATAGAGCACCAGGATGCAGCTGTAACCAAAACAAGTTTTTAACAACATTTGAAAAACCGAGATCATAGTAAAGCATTTGCAATAATAAAAACAATATAATTGGTATGGTTGGGTTGCACAAACTACCTGGTCAACTGCCTTTTCCAGATAATAGAAAGCTTGCTGATCGGATTGTACATAAGGATTCTGCCATAATTTTGGAAAAACAACAAGATACTGTTAACCACAAATAAAACTATCCTTTATGAATAGGATAAAGAATTGAAAGAATGTGATTGCTGACTCTAATATATTAATCATGAAGCCAGGACTGGAGTGGACTAGAGAGGAACTAGAAGAACTAGTTCTCCTTCAAACCATAATAAATATAAATGTCATTTAGCTTCCTCATCCCCCTAACATATAATTCGCGAATGTGCTGAGCCTAAGTGGCAGACTCGCATGCTTCGGGATCCTATGTGGCAAAATTTCATGCTTCATTATTTGGCTTGGATAGGTTTTAATTACGTCCAATCTAAAAATAATTAAGTTTGGATTATCCATAGATATGTTGATTATTTATGTTCATTTTAGATGTATTAATTGAATTTTAATATTATTTTCTATTATAACATTGTAACTGGTGTTTTAAAAATTAATAATTTTTGTATTACATATATAATATATCAAATTAATCATCTCTTGATGAGCTTCAATTTGATATTTATATTGTATGTATAAAATAAATAAATTATATTTATATTTATAATAATAATAAAATTATTTCTTGATATTAATTAGAAAAATCTTTATCAATTAATACATTTATGTTTAAAGTCCTGTTAAATGGTGGTAAAATGGTGGTATAAGTAGAAAAATTATTATAATATAACACAAGTAAGTCCCACAAGTAACAAGTGTCATTCTAAAATATATAATAATATAATTTTTTTGTAAAAAATATTTAAATTTTAAAACACTTTTCTCATTAACTTTAAAATTTAAGAAAATTTTTTTTTTAACAATCAACCCTGTAATACACAGGTATTGTACTAGTTTGTAGTTATATTTATCAACCTACGGTGTTTGCTACAATGTATAGTGTAAAAAACAGGGGCCTGACGATGTAGAATTTATACTGCCGAATCCCCAATTCACTGAGTTGTCTTGAATAACTCGGCTGGCTTGTCCAACTGGGTGAACAAAGGAGTCTTTAAGCATAAAAAATGCAGGCAACTATTTCCTAAAGAGACAAGGACAAACTACTATAAAAATGCTACTAAAAAGTCTTGGGAAATATCAAAGGTTCTATGCACCGGCCAAATCCCTTTTGTTCCAGATGGGTAGCATAACTTCATCAAAGATGATTGTCTTGAGTTCAAGTGAGCCAAAAATGTGTGTGTGTGTGTGTGTGTATACATATATATATATATATATATATATATATATATATAGTTTATAGCTGCACAAAGTTTAGGGTTTATGTGTTTTCAAACCAATAACATTTTTTTTTGGGTTCGTTAGGGAATCTAACCTCAGCTCTTAGGCGGCAGCCTAGTTCGTACTGTGCATCTGGATTGCCCATCTCCGCAGCTTCCACTAACAATGCAGCTCCTCTGTTATAATAATTCAGGGCAGATAAAAGTTTATTTGAGAGGGAGCAGAGTATAAGTTCAACGATATATACAAAAAATAAGAATAGAAAAGATATAGGCCTCGGCTTATCTTTAGGCCAATTGTAATCAAACTCAAATGTGAAAAATATAGGACTCGGCTCCAAGGACAAATTATGACAGGAACACAAGCTATTCTTACACAGCTTTATTTGCACCAGGGAAGTGGTGGTATTTGAGATGCAACTTTCCAAGCCAGTATCTGGCATGAGTATTTGAGTTGTCAGCTTCAAGAGCCAACTCAAACTGTTCCTTTGCAGTCTGAGAAGATGAACCAAAAAGTTACCAATGTTGCCCAACAATTTGTTTCAACTAAATCAAGATCTAATTTTACACAGGAGTATCATGCAAAAACACATATAAAAGCAACTCGAGAAGCAGAGAAGGACTAAATGATGCACCATCATTCTATGCAATGGATGAACTAATATTCACCTGGAAACCGACAAATGNATCAGAAGAGTCACCCTACCTAGTCATTATCTTTTCAGTATAAGCGTGTTTGCTTAAAGATTGATACTTGTTCAATATTTGGAAGACAGATAAAGAAACCAGCACAATCAGCTTATCCACAAGCTTAAATAGATGCCCCACTTATTTCACTATTAATCTATTACACAGCACAACCCTTGAAATTTGTATTGAGTATACACATAGTTCTTCACAGTTAATACACAGTTCAGCTTTTCGGGTCACCACATGTTGCGAAAGCTCGTATTAATTTGTATTCAAAACACACATACAAACACAAAGAAAAGTACCTTAAGATACGGAATGAGACGCTTGTCGTAAAGTTCGCAATAATCAATAACTCTGTCGACTTCCTGCACAGCACTAAACCCTTTGGCTATGAACTCCATTGCCTTCTTATTCCTACTGTGCATTCCTCTCTGCTGCAATCAAAATTAAGGAAAAGACGAGTAAATCAAATCCACAGAAATGGAAAAATAAAATGCAATAAACTCACAGGGGCGCAAGAGGTCGATAATATCACAACAACTCACCGAAAATTTGAGCCGTGAAAAGGCAGCAGCCACGGTGCATATCTTCACAGCAGCCTGCCGAGGAAAAGCTCTAAGCATTTTCCCTATGTAAGCAGCAATCAACAGAAAAATTCACAACCAAATTTTGCCAATTTAGAAGAAATTCAACATAAATAAAAATAATAATAATAATAATAATAATAATAATAATAATAATAATAATAATAATAATAATAATAATAACAACAACAACAA
>BKCP01002225.1:388412-409261 GCA_008636005.1 Striga asiatica
AAAAAAAAAAAGCGGGGGTGTTGAAAGAGATAAAAATCGGATTTTGGAGGAAAAGGAAATAGCTCACGAATTATTCTGCTTGACTGGGGATTGAATATATGTCTAAATCACTTCTTCGGTCGATGTCGCCCACAACCGAGGTCCGATCGTCCGCCGCTCGCGACCAGAACTCGTCGGTCGATGCCGCCTCCAACCGAGTCAAGGTGAACGGCGAGACCCCGCCTCCGCCGTTGGACGAGCAATGAATTCGAGGCCTGATCGCTGCGAACTGTGTCGACGCCGGTGCAAGATCCACAACCGATGGGCTGTTGCAAGCCGTTGCGAGTTCGAGGTCTGATCGCTGCGAGATGGGCCGCCGCCGGTGTAAGAGACACAAGAGATGGGCTGTCGTGAGCCGCCGCGAGTTCAGGGTCAGGGTGCCTCGCTACTATCAGAACGTCCCCCGCCACTCACGAGCAAAATCCTTCGGTCGATGCCGCCGACAGTTGAGGTCCGCCGCCACCAGCAGATTTGGTGCAAGGCATGAAGGAGATGAACACTCTCCGAATTTTTAATTTAGGCTAAAATTGCAATTGATGAGAAGTTGGGCTTTAATTACAAGCTGTTGGGCCAATTGGTTGCGTGTGGACTGTAGGAGGCCGAAATACATAGGTTCATTTACATACATACTAGGCAAAATTATTTGCATATGACATCACGACTTTATTGACCTTTCATTTATGTCACCACATTTGGACTTTGACACTTCGATATCTAATATTTTGGTCTTTTGCAAAATGAAGCATTGACCCGAGCTCCGACCAACCAATGCTAACTTGTCCGGCTATTTAATCCAATATGACACTGATGCGGAAGACGTGTGTCAGGCCAAATAAACACCTCAAATGAAACGACGGCGTTTCATCTTATAAAATACCTAATAAAATCAAATCTCTAAATCATATTCCAAAAAACAAATCCCTAAATTCAATTCATAAATTCCACCCTTCATCCCCAAAACCCTCGACCTTCGACCCTCTCCCTCGACAAGAAATTGTTTCTTCAGCTCCAATAAAATCACTGCAATCTCTACCTTCGACCCTCTACACATGGCAAGTAGCTCAACCAAAAGTGGAGCTTCAAATGGAAGTATAAAATTTAGCTATAGTTATATTTTAAGTTTCACAACTGTTATTATAGCTTGTAATATTATTCTTTTTTATAATTTTAAAAAAAAAAACTAAATAGAACATTAGCACATTTTGTCCAGGGCCTTATGAAGGTCAGGACCGGCTCTGGTTATATCATGATATTATCGGGGTCTCTTACTGACAAACGGGGGTTGACAGTGCAGTCCCACGGACGAAGCACACTAAATCAGAGAAGCAAATGAAGCTCAAGTGAGGTTCCATCCTAAAATCAATTGGTGGAAGGAGGAGTAGCCCACTAGGCTTATAAGTTAGGCCTATTTTCCCTGTATAGACGATGTGGGACAACTCACAAGTGTATATCCCAACTCACAAGTGTATATTCTAACATCACAAGTGTATATCCCAACTCACAAGTGTATATTCTAACATCCCCTTCACTCGTGAGTCCTTCAGAAGCCCAAGCCCAACTAGGCTGGGTGACGGACACGTCCTTGCTCGGTCCCACGTAGGCTCAAGCCCAACTGGGCTGGGTGAACCGGCTCTGATACCATGACAAACGGGGGTTGACGGGTGCGGTCCGGTCCCATGTAGGCCCAAGCCCAACTGGGCTGGGTGAACCGGCTCTGATACCATGACAAACGGGGGTTGACGGGTGCCGTCCCACGGACGAAGCGCACCAAATCAGGAAAGCTCAAATGAAGCTCAAGTGAGGTTTCATCCCAAAATCAATTGGTGGAAAGAGGAGTAGTCCACTAGGCTTATAAGTTAGTCCTATTTTTCCTGTGTAGATGATGTGGGACAACTCACAAATGTATATTCTAACACTTAGCCAAGACATGTGTTGATTTCTAATTCTTAGGTGTTTGGTCTCTCTCTTTGTACAAAAAAATACTAATAATAATAAAAAAGAAAAAAATAAATAAATAAAGGAATAACGAATTTTTTGTCACATATATTTCCGGTAGCACAATCCGCTAGGCGTTAACTATTAGCATTATGTGGAATTCGGAAATCGAAATCACTTTTTTTTTTTGGAACAAAAATCACTTTTTTTAAAAAAAAATAAAAAAATCATATTATTAATATTTTTCAGATAAATATAAGGATAGGCTGTCATCTGCATATGGACAACTCGTTAGCCCCATTCCTAAACAACATGTGCTTCCTCCTCACTCCTCAGTCCCCTCCGCCCCCAATCAAACGCGTAATTATGGTATCAAATCAATACCTATTTATTCACACCTCAATCTTTCTATTCTAATTCAACGCCCAACTTTAAATCAAATATTTTTCATATCCTTTGCGACAAAAAAAAAGGGGTGGCAAATTCTTGTGTTGTATTTCATCACCTTCTTCTCAAAAATTGCATTTAAAATTTCTTATTTTTTATTCCGACAAGGAGTATATTCAGGCGGACACGGCAAACGAGACAACGTCGAACGGCCGAAATTTAAGGATTTTCCTTAAAAGAGAGAGAGAGAGAGAGAAGGATTAGCATTTTTCCGAGAATGGGGGCAAAAACGCAGAGGGTTTTGAGTCTTGTCGTTTTGTGGGTTGTTCTGAGCACCGGAGTAGTGTTCTCCGACGGGAGGGTGTACCGAAACGCCTATGCAACCATGATGTATATGGGGACTCCGAGAGACTACGAGTTCTATATAGCTACACGTGTCATGCTCAGATCTCTCGGGGAGCTTGGGGTCGACGCCGATCGTGTCGTCATTGCCTCCATGGATGTGCCCATCCATTGGGTACAAGCTCTGTGAGTTCAACTCGTTTTCCTTTTTCCTTTAGTCATTTTATTATTAAAGAAATTGGTTTCCTATTGATGTTTTTTGGTCTGTGTTTTGGGCATCACAATTTTTTTTTTTTTCTCGTGTTTTGATTTTTGAAGTAACAGTGTCATTAGCTACAGTAGAAAAGTGAACGATTCACATTGAATTTTATAGCAACTAGTAAGAAGCCGATAAATCAAAAAAATAGACGTCAATCGTTAACTTTTGCAATCGAGCTGTGACTCGTTTAGATAACAAATTGGACTCTGTTCAGCTCGATAAGATTCAAAAAATAAAATAATTTTTTATAGTTTACTCTGTTATTATAAACGAGGGAGTGGGCAAGTGGCCGAAGTTGCTATTTTCTAATGTTTTAAATATAATAACAAAAATTACTAAACATTCCTGATTTTTTTCATTATATTGTATAGTTTTAAAATATCTTTGCTATTTTGGCCTGAGTCTACTAAAAATCAGGTAACAAATTTTAGGAATCATATGCAACTTGGTGTTTAGTCAACTAAGTTAGATAACTTGGTTCAACGACTTGGAGACCACAATTTGTCAAACAAATGCCATCTAAGGTCAATAATTTCCTCCGAAGTATTTTATTTCATGTGAGTATTTATTTTATTTTCTTTAAGTTCTTAATTCTTGGTTTTATTTTCAGAAATTCAATTTATTTTATATCCGGAAAATTAAGAACAAAAGTTGATAAATGTGTCCCATTTTTCTTGATAAGGGAAAAAAGGTGTTTGGGGAAAAAGATATATAGGGACTCTACAAGAGACGAGGCCAAATTTCACGAGTGGACTTTCTAATTAAGAAATGCATTGCTTAACTGGTCCTACTGCCCAATAATAAAGTATATGTTGTCTGGCTTCTCGATTGGCATTGAAGGTCACATTGTGGGGTGACTTGACCTATTTGTTCCTAGTGTACCCACCGGCCATTCTTGAAGCAATATTTAAAAAAAAAAAATCGTATATTTAATTTCATATAACTTTTTGTGTAAAACAGTCTAAGTCTTAGGAAAATTGATTTGTTCAATATCCAATATTTGAAAAAAAAATTAAGTATATTTAATTTCATACAACTTTTTGTGTAAAACAGTTTAAGTGTTGGGAGAATTGATTTGTTATATTTTTGAACATATACTTATATTATGAAATGTTATACTTCTTTCTATGTTGTTATTTAGACTGCAATATTTTACTTTAAAAAAATGCATATTTGTTGGAAAATATATGATTATCTAATTGTTATGCTTAACAGCATACTTATTGTTAATTTCTTGTTTACAAGTATTTTAAATTTATTTATTAGGCTGGAAAAACTAGGGGCCACCTGAAGTTATTAGAAGTGAGCTCTTTTGAATTTGATTTGATTTATAAATAAAACGAGTTAATTTTGAAAAAAAAAAAATATTTGAGTGGATATTTGAGATTGATTTTGAGTTTGTGGTTGTGAATTAACATGTAATGATTAAAATTAAGGTGGCCTAAACTTAGTTAGAGTGTACTTATTGAATTGAACAATGTTATAGTATTATTATTTTACTGTATATGGGATTATCATGTGCATCATTGCATTATTTAATTTATTTTTTATCGTAATATGCGGCCTTCAATTTCATGTTTTGGTAGCCCAAGTACAAAAGTGTTGCAGGACCTGGATGCACGTCCATTGGCTTTCCACTTTTTTTTTTTTTTTATTTTGTTAAAAAAGTTTCCAAAACTTTTATTATTTAATATATTGTTTACCGTTTCTTATTATTTGTTCAGACGGTTCTAGGAAATCCCATTCCCCCTTCCAATCTTGTACAAGTCAAAAGTTCCCATCTTCCTTTTTTTTTAAGTGCAATCCTAGTCATTTCAGCTAAGATAGTATCAATACTATCTGGTGCAAGTGAAAACTACATGTCTACATCAATTTCAAGTCTTTGAATATTTAATTTTCATTTTTTATTCCATAATAGATTATGGAAAGAAAAGTATATTCGAATATTATTTACAGCAAAATTTTGACCATCAGAAGATGCTCTTCCTGGGAGGGTATATCTGCTTTCTAACAAGTGATTTTTTATGTTTCTTGATGAACTGTATATTAATTAAGTTGCTCTATTAAATATGAAATCAGGGACGTACAAATATCTAACAGACGCGACATAAAACAGATCAAAGTAACTGCAGCTATGTGAACCATAAAAACGACCTATTTTCGCCTTTACTTCTTTGTCATCGAACTTGATGACTTTACGGATGATATATCAGAGATTTTCCGAGAAGGGTCGAAAAAAGATGCTCTCTTTTTTAGCTAAATTATTGCATAAAATGGTTTGCAGATGCTTCCAACTTGTGCATGTTTAATTTACGCTGTCACTTGTCAAGATGCATCGAACATATTTGTTTGCGCTCGTTGTTTAAGTCTATATGATCGTTCGAACGAACAAAACTCCCTGTTCTTAGGTAAAATTATTTTTCCAATATATTCTAGATAACCTGCAGTATGAAGTGAATGTAAATCAGACCTATGGATATTCATGTAATAATACATTCTGTTCTGAATGAATATTCATGTCATGTGTGTGTGTGCTCAGGGAAGAGGAAGATGGGGCAAAGGTGGTGAGAGTGGAGAATATAAAGAATCCGTACGTAAGCCAATCTGATTTACATTGGCGATTTAAGCTGACACTGAACAAACTATACGCTTGGAAGCTCGTGAACTATGACCGAGTCATCATGCTCGATGCCGATAACCTCTTCCTTCAGAAAACGGACGAACTTTTTCAATGCGGCCAGTTTTGTGCTGTCTTCATCAACCCCTGCATCTTCCACACCGGTCTTTTCGTATTGCAGGTACATATAAAACATAAAATAATATATGTTCACTAGTAAAACATTAATAATACGTGTAATAAAATTGCAGCCGTCGTTAGAGGTTTTCAACGATATGATGCACGAACTGGAGATCAAGAGAAGTAACCCTGATGGCGCGGACCAGGGCTTTTTGGGAAGCTATTTCCCTGATTTACTCGACCGCCCGATGTTTCATCCGCCTCTAAACGGCACAATGCTCGACGGTGCCTACAGACTTCCCCTCGGCTACCAAATGGATGCTTCTTACTATTGTAAGCGTAAAAACAAAAAAATATAAATACTAAGAATTAGTGTTAAATGGATTTAGGCATTTAACATGTGTGATTGATATCTTAATCATCATTTATAATATTTGCGGATAAATGTTAGATTTGAGGCTCCGTTGGAGCGTACCATGTGGGCCCAACAGCGTGATAACTTTCCCGGGCGCCCCATGGCTTAAACCGTGGTACTGGTGGTCGTGGCCCGTTCTCCCTCTCGGCATCCAGTGGCATAAAAACCGCCTTCAAACTCTCGGGTAATAAGTTTTCTACAAGTAGCTAGCACAATGCAAAATATAATTTCTCAGCTAGTTTCGTTTTGTTTCGACAATTACTATTTTTTGTCGTCGCATTACCTTTTTTTAGGTACGGTGAGGAAATGCCTGTCGTCTGGATTCAAGCCATATTCTACGTGGGCATAATAGCCGTGGCCCGTTTGGCCCGGCCCAACATGTCCAAGCTCTGTTACAGACGAGAGGAGAAGAGCGTGTTCTTGGTGCAAACCGGGTTCAAACTCATAGGAATGTGGGCCATATTCGCATCCTACATTGTACCTTTCTTCCTCATACCTTATACAGTCCACCCGCTAGTTGGGTGGGGACTCTACCTTATGGGAGCCTTTTCCTTCTCGTGCATTACGGTTAACGTATTCTTGCTCCCGATGTTGCCCGTGTTGGTGCCTGGTATTGGGATATTTGGGTCTCTACTTGTAATGGCTTACCCGGGCTATCCGGATGGGATTGTGAGGGCACTTTCGGTATTTGGGTACGCTTTTTGCTGTGCGCCGATTGTGTGGACGGCGTTTGGGAGGATTGTGTCTTCGTTACAGGTGTCGCTCGACCGGGAGGCGTTCTTGCCGAGATTAGGAGGCGATAATGTGTTGCCATCGAACAATAAATTGTATTAGGAAGAAAAGGGAGGGAAAAAAAAAAGGAGCTTTGATTTGTAGACATGATGAAGAAGAAAGTGAATCATTCTTTGTGGATGTGTGTGTGGACTTCAAGGATTGGAGTGGACATATGTGAATTTTGTNAGGCTAGAAATGAAACCCAATAGAACCATCGATAAAAGAAACACAAAAAGGGGTTGAAACAAAAGGAAGAGATTGGAGCAAAAGAGAAAAGAGCAAAAGTCACGGTTCTGGCACGTTGATTGCTAGCCTCCAAGCGCTCCTATCCACCGCTAAATCTTTGGAGATATTCCAATCTTTAAGGTCTCTCTTAACATAATAAATGAAAAAAAAAAAAAACATATTGAAGTTGTTATTATAACTTATAACTTGCAAAACAATCAAGTTGAACACAAACGAATATTCTGTATTTACAAAGAACTCGTTTAAGGCTTTAGGTTTATTAAGTGAAGTGAACTGAACCAATATTTCACGTGCTTAAACGAGACAAGTGATGTTTTGCAAGTCGAAACAATCGAGTTAAGAAGGCGATTTGGAACACGGGTTAACTTGGGTTCAGGTGGGGGCAAAGTTATAAACGAGCTCGAGCATGAGCTACTCAGTTCGGCTCAGCTTGAATAACACTCCTAATTAATTTGGCTATACTTATTATGACTTATTCGTGTGAAAAAAAAAAAAAAAAAAAAAAAAAAATCACCAACGGAAAACTATTGCACGACATCAAAGCATCGGGCCCTAATCGACGACTATACGTTTCAGAATTCAGACAGGCCCCCGTGAACCCTGACAAACATTTGTTGTGGGGAATGGCATTTTGTTCCTAAAGAATAAATAAATAAACGAAAACCAAAAAACTGGGAAAGACAACAAGTTTTTTGTCTCATGCACCACAAGTAAATTACTGTTCTCTTTCGCTAATCGCTACAACGTTCAGAAACATAGAAAGTATTCGATGCGGGGGCCCATTAGTTCTTGGCCTAGCTCAAGTTTTTGTAGTGGGGCATAACTGTCCCACATTTTATGCTACGGAAAAACATTACAATATTGCTCGTATGATGAGCTTTAAATTGTAATGGATAAGGAGGATATATGTTTATACTCTAATATAAATGTTTATTTTTCCTTTCGTAATGGAAAAATTAAATTCACACTTTGCACGGCATGATGGCCATAGCACATATAGGAAAGGGCTATTCATGATTCAAAAATTATTGCAGAATGATTTTCCAACTCAATTATGAAAGATAGTACTTGAGGTCATCATATATCACTTTCACAGAAGATTGCACTCCGATCAGTGAATTTTTCACTATTACATTAACATACTTATATTGATAATTGTACTGTAGTAACCGTTCTTGCATTCTACGTGTGTTATAAAATTAACATGACATGTGAATTGTGAAATAATAAAAATGTGTGTGATATTAAATTGTATTTCGTCTTTTTTTTAATGACTTTAATATAATTACAAAAATACTATAAGAACTAGTGCATAATTATTTGTATCTTGTAACTTTCATGTATCTACAATAACTATATACTAATGGGTAAAAATCCTTACGGAATCATTCCGATAATCGTATATCTAATGGCTAAAAACCTTCACGGAATCATTTATTGTACCCTTTTCTTGTATTATTCAACAGTTTTATGTTAAGTTAGTCTAAGTGTTAGACCGACATTATATTTTATTTCCGAATGTATACATTTTTATTAAAATAATATTATACTTAAAAAGAAAACAAACAAAAATATTACACGATAAATATGTAATATTTATTCCAATTATATAATTAATACGTTAACTTGCTCAATAATCGTGGAAACACGGCTGGCCGGTAACCTAAAATTTGTGTTGATTGTTAAAATATTAAAACAATGTACGGGTTTGATTAATTATCAGAATTCAATTAATTATAACTACAAATATATATGAAAGTAAGAAAATAGAATAGCAGATAGCAGATCAAATAATGTATCAAACAATGGTACAAAGAAAATATGACCGTTACCCCGCCTCCCACCTCACAGCAACACTAAAACATATATACCCACACACGCACACAACTAAACTGAAACTGACGCTACAATTTTGAGAATCTCTCTACAGACTCCATATACATCACAAAAACTTCCAATCATTTTCTTATTCCCATCGAACAAATTAAAAATCTCAACCTCAAAAACTCACTCCCCAAATTAATTAATTAAACGCTCACAAATCCATGGCGCCGCACAGTAATATTGCCGTTATATTAATCTTTCTCCTCACGATCTTACCGAGCTCCTGCAGCCGCGGCGGCCATCACAAGCGGGTGGGGCCCACTGGCCGCCGCCTCATGACCGTGGGCCCGTTGGGGCCCGCAGATTTCACTTCAGTTCAGGCTGCCGTGGACGCGGTCCCCGTAAACAACACCGAGGACGTGCTCATTCTCATCGGCCCCGGTTATTACATGTAATTAGTTAGTTAGTTAGTCAACCGATATAATTAATGAATAATTTGATTAACTGTTGATTTGGGCTTGCTTGCTTACGTGGCAGGGAGAAAGTAGTGGTGCCGGCGTCCAAGCCGTACATAACGATGGAAGGGGCCGGGAGGGAGTCGACCGTGATCGAGTGGCACGATAGGGCTTGTGATCGTGGGCCCGACGGCCAGCAGCTTCGGACCTATCACACGGCTTCTGTTTCGGTTTTTTCCTCATATTTCTCTGCTAGAAATATCAGCTTCAAGGTAATATACTTGGTTACTTGGCTTGGCTAAATTGCAAAATATCGATGGCAACGAATTGACGATAATAGCTAGCAACTTTTAAAGTTTTGAAATTAATACCCAAATCCACAACTAAATTGCAAAATATAGTGAGTATCTTTTCTCCGATAGCTGTCGAATTTGACCAGAATTAGGTAATAACCCCGAAATTTTAAAAATTGTAGGTTACTATTGTCAATTCTTAAAGATTGTGACTATTATTGTCACCTCGTACAAGATACTAACTATATTTTGCAATTAATTAAACCTTAGTTAGTTAGTCAGTTCCTAGCCACTAATTTTTATTTAATTTTTATGCAAATCTTTTTATCATGTATTTCCTTGTTTTTCATATTATTAATGGAAAAAAAATGATGTAACAAGTGGTTTCGACGAGTCAAAATTGACCAAGTGCGATAGGTGGAATCATCGTATTTTTCTCTAGATAAAAAGTATGTATTTTTGTCGCTATAGTTAGTTATTTTTTAAAGTATGACATTCAGTATATATATACTAGACTCTCACATGAGGCTTTGATAGAATGTGGTTCGTTTTGAAGAATGACTACAAGTCCCTATCTTCATTGAAGATCTACAACCATGCATATCAATTTTCTAGCTTTTATGTATATTAATGTTAATACTTTATATTGTTTTTTATATATAAGAAAGAATGCATTATGTTCAAGTTTATATATATGATGCATATATTGTATTGTACATAGAACACGTCACCCGCACCTTTGCCTGGAATGCACGGGTGGCAAGCGGTGGCATTTCGGATATCGGGTGACAAAGCCTTCTTCTCCGGGTGCGGATTCTACGGTGCGCAGGACACCCTATGCGACGATGCGGGACGCCATTACTTCAAGGATTGTTACATTGAAGGCTCTATAGACTTCATTTTCGGCAATGGAAGGTCCATGTACAAAGTAAGTACTAATAATCTTTATTTAAGTAGACACATATAATTTTACTTTGTCAATGACAATTTGAATAGTGATTGTGTCGTACCATGAAAAAACATTCCAGTATTCTAAATTCTAACATGAATGATTATTGTATAGAATTGAATTTTGAAAATCTAATTTAATTACATTATCTTGTGGATATATCTAATTTAATATGGCTACTGATATTCTATTAGCACTCGGGCGCTATCTTCCATTCTGAATGGGACAGTATTACAGCTTTTAGGCATAGGTGAATGAACAGCTAAATGATGACATAATGAATGTGACAAGTATTATAGGTTAATTCTATCTTATATTTGCTAAATTTAGGATTGGTTGATAGTTTGTAGGTTAAATTATAGTTGATAAGTTCATACTTTGGGTTTTGTAATTGACGGTGGATGATTGAGATAATTTTTATTTTTATATTTTAAAACAAAACTTCAATCTAGAACTAATAGCTGTTATATGATATAATTAAAAAAATAGATGATGTAATACGAATTTCGGTAAGTGAAATAAAAATCTCATAGTTATCAAAATGCACTGATAATCAGTTGAGATAAGTTCGACTATCTGAAATAATCTTATAAACCAAAACTTATTAATTAGCTAACGAAATAAAGTAGTTATGCAGAATGTCCCTATTCAATATATTAGATTTATGGTGCTTCGTAATTATATGAGTCGTATTTTAGTTATTTGTAATATTTTTGTTTGGTATGGAGTAGTACAAGTAGATTTTGACTTCTATGCATGTTTATTAGAACTTTAAAATTATAAAACACTTGATCAATTTAAAATATAAATATATTTTAAAAGTTAATAGCTTTTATACTTTTTTTATCAAATTTTCATATATGATATATCGAATTAATCGTCTCATAACGAGCTTCGATTTAACATTCATATTGCACATATAAATAAATATGTATATCTATCTTTATAATCAAAATTAAATTATATATCAATATTCATTAAAAAGTAATAATATTATTTATCAATTAAAGAGATTTATCTTTTCTTTTTTTTTCAAACAGTTAAAGAGTTGGTTAATTACGGTACCGCCCCTAGTGTGAACACTCGCAGTATATTTGTTTATATACTGCGAGTGTTCACACTAGGGGCGGTACCGTAATTACTTGGTTTGTTGCGTTCACACTTAAAGAGTTGGTTAATTACAGTACCGCCCCTAGTGTGAACACTCGCAGTATATAAACAACCTCGTCCTGCTTGAATTGTGAAGCAACACTTTATAAAACTCAAAATAGAGTAAATCCGAGATGTTAATTGGCACCCCTGTAATCACGGATGTTGTACTACTAAAGTGTGATGGACAAGTATTGCAAATTTAACTTTGGGGTGTGTTTGATAAATTTAGCTAAATTATTGTTCGTGGATTATAAGTTAAATGAAGTTGATAAGTTAATTTTGAATTAATAGTTGATGGTTATTGACCGATAAGGTAGCTGGTACAATAATTACATATTTTGTGAATTTAATCAAGAATAATTAGTAGTTGGTGGATGATAATTGAAAAAATAGTTAATATAATAAAAAAATTAAAATAGTAAATTAGTTGATAAGTTAGTTGAAACACAATATAATTTTAAATGTAGCGTTAACAATAAGGATATGGGATAAATTAGAGTTTTTTAAATAATCTCATCTACCAATACTTATAAACTAACTAAATTAGGGTTAAATGCTATTCCACTTTATATTATGCATTCTTGGTGAATAATTTCCTCAATTCCCCTCATTTTTCAGGATTTCTTAATTGCTTAAAAGTTAAAATATAGTTAAACTAAAAAATAACCGTGCAGGACTGTGAGCTTCACTCAATAGCAAGAAGATTTGGGTCGATAGCGGCCCAAGGTAGAAACTCCATTGACGAGAAGACGGGCTTTGCATTTGTCAACTGCAGGGTGACAGGTACGGGCCCACTTTATGTGGGTCGAGCAATGGGTCAGTACTCCAGGATTGTCTTCTCCTACACCTACTTTGACGATGTCGTTGCCCACGGAGGTTGGGATGATTGGGATCACCTCAGCAACAAGAACAAGTGGGCCTTCTCATTCAATTTATTCATTCTAACTATTTTTTTTCTACAAAATACGAAATGATATATTCTATTCTAAATCATATTTCATTTCATGCATGTGTCATTCACTCAGTGAATGAATAACATATGTTCATAATAATGTCAGAGTTACATACACGTTAGTGATCCAATGGAATGGAATAGGAATGAGAACTCATTTCGAAATAGAAGATATCCCCAAAAAAATATGATCATTTAAGATAAAATCATAAAAAACTATTTATAAATAAGTATAAGCAAAATATAAATCAATTCAAAATTTAATAAGAGAAGCAAACTACAAAATAGACATTCATAAGCAATTAAAGTTACTATATTTTCAATGAAAAAAATATTTTGTTTATATGACAATAGAGAAGATATTTGTTGGTGAGAATAAAAATAAATTTATAAGTGTACCGAGTACTTTTTTCATATTGATTATCTCTAATAATTTACGAAAAGTGTGTTGAAATTTAAAAATTAAATAATGAATAATAGTTGTGGACTTCTGATGATTTGCAGGACTGCATTTTTTGGTGTGTACAAGTGCTTTGGGCCTGGAGCGGCAGCAGTCCGTGGAGTGTCATGGGCCCGAGAGCTGGACTATGATTCGGCTCATCGATTCCTTGCCAAGAGTTTTGTTAATGGGAGACATTGGATTGCCCCCTCTGATGCTTAATAACATATATTTTTTTTTTCCATTTCATTTGAGTAGATGGAATTTATTCATTCGTTAATATATTTAAAGCAAAGTGGATTCTAACAACTCTTTCTTCTNCGTCCTTCTTGTCCTTAAATGTAATATAATATATCCAAACATCCTCCTTTTGCTTTAATAAATGCATTAGAATATTTCAATTTCTTGCCATCAAGTAAAAATATGATAAGCTTTATTGATGTCTATGGAAATTGTTATAGTTTTGGTTTTTAGACTCTTCTAGTTATTAGATCGAGATAAATTAAAATATGACAATTTATTGTTGTCTATGGAAATTGAAATAGTTTTTTTTTTAAAGACTTTTTAGTTACTAGGAGGTTCAAGGTTGATGTCGTTGGACCTTTTAGGCATTAGATAATTAAGTCATTCAATCTTAATCATAGACATATAGTAAATATTTTAGGCATTAGATAATTAAGTCATTCAATCTTAATCATAGACATATAGTGAATATTTTGTATCAGTAATTTGAACCATGGACAAACAATTCGGTTTGTAAACCGATACTGTTTTAAACAGTTGAGAACAAAATTAGAATAAAGAAAATCTATTAATATCATTTTTGTATAGAACCACTTTGGCCTAGTTGGATAAGTAGAAATGGGTGTTCAATGTGCCCTAAAAATAATGGTTAAATTTGAGTTTATATATTAAAATTGATAGTATATACTCATTTGTTTTCTACTTTAATCTATAAGTTTTGTTTTGTTGTTAGTATCACAACAAAAAATTCCAACACTGATGTTCTCCAAAACAAGTTATAGTGAAACTATTTCATAAATATATTTTTAGTTTATCACTAAATATAAATTAATTTGAAGTAATTATCCAATAAATTTATATATTTCACAATTTATACAGATTAGATGACAAGCTAAATAACAATAGTAATAATATATCCAACTAGTAAAATGGCAACAATACAAATTGGGGAGAAAAAGAAAATAACATTGAATTATTTATCATGGGTGCATCTAGCATTGGGCATATTAGTAAATTCAGAGGAGATGAGGATAAAAGAACAAATGTACAGCGATAAATTACAGTGAATTGATTAATAAAATAAAAGCATAAATAAACGAAAATCAGAGAGAGCTGAGGAGCCCTAGCTTCAGCTGGTCACCTTCTCCAACTCGCCGCTGTATCTCCACATCTCCCCCAACATCCACCCTGCAGGTAATTCCTCAAAATTCTACTTTTTTTTTAGGTGTTCGTTTACCCATATGCTACTCCCAATAATTTACCGTTTTTCTGTAATTTTTGAAACGTGTGAATGTGATATATGGTGTTCTGTATCTGTTTCTGTTTTCTGACCAAGAATTTGCTGTGTTCCTAAAGCTAATGGTGGCCATGTTCTTTATTTATTTATTTATCCTGATGATTTGTTTCGTTAGTAATCCATTTATCTTCACATTTGTATTTGATAGATTAATGAAATCTCTCTCTCTCTCTCTCTCTCTCTCCATTGAAGTGCTTGGTGTGGTGCCTCACTGTTTTTCCTGTTTTTGGGATTGAGTTTAGATGAGTTAAGTATATTGCTCCAATTTACCTCCGTTCAGCATATATGTATAGTTTGTGTTATTGTCCTGGGATGAGTTTTGCGCTTGATTTGATTATTGTTTCAAGTTTTATTCCTTTTTTTCTCACTCAATGTGTTATTATGTTAATGTAAATTGTGATCATGTGAGATATTTCTGGTTCCATATTTAGTTGGAAAATACAAATCTGTATATATGTAACCCCCATCTCGAGTTAGCTCTATTTTTTTTTTTTTTATGTTGAGTATATTATTTTACTACACGGGATCGGAAATGTAATATCACTAAAAAAGTATATTAAACTAGCTCATTGTTTGATTTTGTAATGGTTTTCTTGCGTTCTCTCTCCTTTTCCTGTATCAACTGACTTTCCTTTTGTATCATTAATGAATGCAGACGATAGAAGTTTTTTCTATTCTTCCGAGATGGTTAGTACTGAAGATTTGGATGCCGATGATGATTTCAGTGAAATATACAAGGCGTATACTGGCCCTGTGAGTTCCAATCCTCCAAAAGAACAAGATAAAGCCACAAACAAAAGATCCCTTGCTGGGTCAGATGAAGAGGAGGAAGCTCGTGACCCTAATGCTGTCCCAACAGATTTTACTAGCCGCGAAGCAAAGGTTTGGGAAGCTAAATCCAAAGCTACAGAGAGGAACTGGAAAAAGAGAAAAGAGGAGGAAATGATTTGTAAAATATGTGGCGAATCAGGCCACTTCACCCAGGTACATGTTTCGAACAATATTAGTTGATTGCTGTTGCTTTTTGTTTTTTATTATCACATACTTGTACTGATGACTTGGATGTTATATACGTAGCGACGTATGAAAGTAATTGTTTGCAATATTTTGGGGGAAAATAGAACTCCATATGCTGCTGCATGGATTTGCTTCATGGTACCTTGCTGATTTCCACAAAGAATATGAGCAATGGTTGTACTCAAACTTCGTCCTATAATTCTTACACAATAGGTGTTGTGCCTTATCTTGTCCCAACTTGACATTCTTCAATTTTAGAAAAAATTGTGTGTCCAAATCTTCATTGTCAGACTGGAGAACAATCTGAACAGACATAGAATACGGGAAAAAGATGATGTCAGTTACTCAGTTCTTTGCTGTTTTGATGATAATCTATTTTCATTATGTATCAGCACTGCATTCATTTCTCTTTTCTCTTTGCTAAAAAATTGGAACTTTCAAGGGTTGTCCATCTACACTTGGGGCAAACCGCAAGTCCCAAGATTTCTTTGAGAGGGTGCCTGCGAGGGACCCTCACATGAGAGCTTTATTCTCAGAAGATGTATTGAAGAAAATTGAGAAGGACATTGGTTGTAAGATCAAGATGGACGAAAAGTTTATCATTGTCAGTGGCAAAGATAGGCTGATTTTGAGAAAAGGTGTCGATGCTGTTCACAAAATTAGAGAAGGAGGCGACAACAAGGCTTGTCAAAAATTTCATGGAGAGGGTGAGAACAAAGGGGCTTCTAGCTCCCCTGTTTCGCGTGCCAAGTCACTTGAACATAGAAGTCCTCATAGCTCTAGAATGGGACGATCGGGTTCCCAGAAGTCCAATTCGAGCCCTCACAATGCTCCACATATCCCACATAGGTATGGTAGACAAGAGAGAGTCATGGAAGACCATGTTCGTCAAGATATTCAGAAATTGTCAAGTGGGTCTCCCCATGGTAGGTGCAACTTTGAATGCTTTACTCTTATGCATATGGATGGGCTTTAAGATTTATGAGTATATTTGTTTTTACATTATTTATTTATTTTTTTCTGTGTTTTCTGCACGGTACATATCTTTCAGTAATGCTGCTTGTTTCTCGTAATTTTTTTGCAGCGAGAGGTAAGTTCTTAGGCTCAGGTGTTATGTTCGATTCTGATATTACTTTCGTGGTGGTTCTGAATTGAAATGGATGGTCTCCCAAAAATTGATTTTTTAATTCAAAGCGTATCAAGTCTCGTTTGCCCCCAGATGGATACACTATAGATAGTGTCAAGCTTCAAGAATTCTTAGAGATGTTGAGAAAACATGGAAGTGCTTAACAAAAATCTTCCTTTGGTGAAGCTTATGTTAGTGATGGAGTTAGAGGTCAACCAAGTCGTTCCAAGTCTCCCGCACGTCCCTCGTACTATGGAAAATCCTATAACAATTCGTACGGAGACCACACTCACAACAGAGGTGGCATCAGGACAGATGGCTGGAATTCTGATAGAGGCAGATTAAACATGCAATCGGATCACCCTAACTTTAACTATCCTCCCTTTCCCCAGACTCTGGAGGATTTAGAGTTACAGTATAAAAGGGAGGCCATGGAACTTGCAAGGATTCGAGACACAGAAGAAGATGAAGAAAATTGCAAGCATCGTGAGGTTTGTTGTGCGTTGATAGATTGTTTGTATTTCCTTAACTAATTTTCAATTAAAAAAAATGACCTTTTGTGTTTACATATTTTAGCTGTATTCAGGAACTACACTCATTATCTATATGTTGGGTATGTTTTCGTTGTCAGGCTCTTAGAGAAATATGGGAAAGTCACACAAAAAAGGCAGCTACACTGATGGGAACACATGCGAATATGTGGGACGAATTTCTTCGAGTGGAGGGCCAGAGGAGGCAAGAAACACGCCTGCAAGTTCCTGCAGTGGGTTTTGGTGGCTACAAGCAATCGGGTTATGTCGAACTAAATACTTCTTCTGGAAATCCTCATCATTCAGGAGATGTTATGCACTCTAGGGGCCGATACCCTAATGCTGTTGACCATGGTTACCCTTATGAAGACTTTCAACGTCAAAGGCGAGATGACTTTGGGAGACCATATCACAGATACTAAATTGGTTGTTGGTTTTGAACTTTGGTGAGTTTCCAATAGGGATATCCAGGTTATTGAGGTATTGAATGCAATAATTTGGAAGTATGGGTCTGTATATTTATTCTTAAGTGCACTCGCAATCTGAATTACCTGCTTCCAAAAACATTTCAGGATGTAGTTGTTGCTTTGGTTCAAGTTTTATTCCATGGGAGCTATCTGTCTAAGGTAATGTTGTCATGTTTTGAAGAGTTGTGGACTGAACAAAAGGCAATACTAGATTTCTCTATCTGTTTAGTCTTGTGCTATGTAGGGGATTTGAATGCGTGGCATTGGTGCCAAAGTTATTGGAGAGCAGGTGTTTGTAGATCTAACTGATGTTGAAAATGTTTACGGCCTCACCTTGAACTCTTATGGCTGCTGGGTTTTATCATTTATGAAGGCAGATTTACCATTTCATGTTTATATTGTGACATGGATTGCTTGGATGTGTTGCACGTGTGATTTATTCAACCGATCAATTATGAATGAATTGGAATGCTGGTTTGGACTGTCAAGCTATGACAAGTTCCTGCATGTTCCTGAATCCTGATTATATACAGAAGAAATATGAGACCTAAGTGTAGGTAAAGATGCTGGTTTCAAGCAACAACTAGTTACTGGCATGTTCATGATTATATATTTTTATACAGAACAGAATAAATGAAACTCAAGTGTAGCTGTGGAAGTGGGAAGTGCAGTAGGAGCGGTTAGACAATAATACATTATTCGGTAGATGTGCCTACTTTTAAATTGAAATGTTAAATAATATAAACAAAAGTATGACATTTCATATCATAGTTAGACATTTTTGCTAAAAAAAAAAGGTTGGAAGGTAATAGAAATATGAAAGGATTGAATTTGGCAAAATCTTGAGTTAATGAATCATGTAGTACTATTTATAGATGTCCGATGGTATGTAAAAGAAACTATCTAGAAATTTGATCTCATTGCTATTATTTGTCCGAAGACTGAACCCAACATCATGAACATATACAAACCAATGGCAGCAATAGCTACATTTGGATTGTAAAAGTGTGATGTATAAATAATTAAAAGGGTATATCGGTTACCTAACTTTTCAAGTAAAAAAAGTTACAGACAAAATATTCGAATCCCACATTGTTGGGTGAGCTTTTCCATCTTAAAGAAGACTCTTGAGTCTCAGCCATTCATTTTGGAGAAAATCTTTCCTATTGTTTCTGAAATTCTTAAAATGATCGACAAATATAAATTTACAAACCACAACATTTATATATCCGTTTNCTAGAAAAAAGTGCAGAAAATCTGATATCAAACCATAACACAAGACACAAGATACAAAGATCTGTAATCTTACATTTATGGTTCCCTGAATAAGAAAATCCATCAGAAATTTTCTGCATAATAATAGTTGAAATGTTGAATGGTTGAAAATTGAAAAAAAAAAGGAACAATTAGTAGAACACGTGATCATGCATGCATAGAGAAAAAAACCACAAGAAGGCAAAAGGGAGACTCTTCATGTATCAAGAATCTCTCCTCTACAAAGCTCCGAAAATCATGATTCGAATATGGCTGTCAGAAAATCGGGTTGCACTCGAGGATGCCTTTGTGTTTATTGGATTGTTGGCCGTGCAGTTTCTTTATGCAGGGAATTCAATCTTGCTGAGTTACATCTTGAAATTCAGGGTCCGGCCTTCGAATCTCATTATCTTCTCTAGCTTTTCGACATTTCTAATTCTCTCCCCTTTCTCCATCCTTTTTGAAAGGCAAGATTATCTCTTCTTTTTCTCATTTTTTTTTTTATTTTACGTTTATGGTCGCATAAATCGAAAAGCACTATCTGATCATCTGTTCATGTTATTACAGGAAGCTATGGCCTCAAAGAATTAGTTGGAAGTTTTTGATTCAGTTGCTTTTACTTTCTTTTGGAGGGTAACCATCTTTTGTCTCCTCTCATTCTCTCCCTTTCCATTTTAATATGTTAGTTAAATATAGGGAGCCAGAGAAAAAGAGAACAGTACATGAATTTTGATATGTTAGTTGGTTATAGGGAGCCAGAGAAAAAGAGAACAGTACATGAATTTTAATATGTTAGTTGTTTTTGCATTAAAACAAATTAATGCAAGACAAAAGCTCTCAAATGTTTTTTTTTACTGGAATAAAACTATCAAAAAGAGAAGCCTTATTATTCTGCATTTTCAGTGTAACTGTGTTCCAGTCTCTGTTCATGAAGGGAACTAGTCTCACTTCACCAGCAATGGCTACAGCAATGCCGAATCTTGCACCGGGACTTATATTTATCATTGCCTGGGCATCGAGGTAAATTCTAGAATTTGATTTATTATCACATTTTTCTTATTCGAAAGATATGGTAACTCATTCAATAAATAAAATTCCTTACATCTTTTTTGCAGACTAGAGAAAATAGAGCTAGGATGCATTTACAGCCAAGCCAAAATCATCGGGACTTTGCTGTGTGTATTTGGGGCCGTAACAATGAGTCTCATGCAGAGTATCGTGCAACGCAACACAGCTAATGATTCCCCACCAGCAGCAGGCGAGAAGAGTGTTGCTTTAGACAATCAAACTATTATCGGCTGCATATATCTCATTGCAGCAGTTCTTGTTCTGTCGAGCCAAGTTGTTCTACAGGTGAGTAACTAAAAACCGAATAAAAGGATTTCTATTTACAAAAAATAAATAAATAAATTTCGGACCTCGATTTTCGAAATTCCACTTGCAGGCTATTACTCTTCATGATTTTCCGGCTCCAATATCTTTGTGCGCATTGACTTCACTGATTGGTGGGCTAACGACAGCAATATTCGAGATTTTTGAGGATCACAAAACCGAGCATGCGGGATGGCCTTTATTGACCGTTCAAGAAATGGTTCTCTATGCCATATTCGTAAGATCTTGTTTTGTTCATCGAAAAATCTCAGAAGCTATAACAACTAGATGATCTGAACTCAGAACCCGAAAAACTGTAAAAATAGACGGAAAAAACTGTTTCTTT
>BKCP01002225.1:423415-441348 GCA_008636005.1 Striga asiatica
ATCTTCTCACTTTTCTCGACATGCATTCTTAATAGAAGTTACAATTTATAATAAAAGTGATGGTAAACTCTCACTAATGAATAAAAGCACTGAATTCTAATGCCTAACAAATTGTCGAATGTCACCTTCAGCTTTCTTACCATATGGATTGCTATCACTGAAACCATGTCGACCCCCTTCAGTTCTTCGTGCTTTTCTCCTGAATTTGGAGGCATTGCTATCTATGTTTAAGTTTACTTTGGGAGGCGAAGTAAAGCAAAATGAAGCAGCCACAGCCTGCCGGAAAAAAAAAATAAAAAAAAATAAAAAAAATAAAAAAAAAATGGCATCAGCAAGATGCAAGAGAAGAATTAGATAAAATGGAACTGTCCATATTTTAATCTCTCTCTGTAGGGAAAACAAAATCTCTAAGAAAAACAATTGCAAGATGAGATGTTCCAGTATTCATGTGAAAGTACCTTCAGATCAAGCCGGTGTACATTAAAGATGTCCTTCATAGAATGTGAATTATATGCCAGAATGTAGGATCTGTACGCATCTTTAGCCGACTTGTTCAAATAATAGTTGTTTGAGACCAACTTGTCCTGCATCATATGCATATTTATAATCTCTTCTGAATAATTAAGAACTATAGATAAGGCCTTGAAAACGAGATGTTACCAAATGAGATTGAACATTTGATAGCTTCTTCTGATCAAACTCATACTCCTTGACGGGTACCTTTGCAGCCTGAAAATTTGTGATCATGAATTCAGGGGATGTTCAAAGGAAATTCAAAAGTTCCAATTCATCAAAGAGAATTACAAAGGAATTAAAGTGAAGAGTTAAAAGAAACAGTCATTTCTCAAGTGAAAAAGTTTTCTGATGCAAGCAAAATTGCACATACCTTAAGGTAACGAAGAAACTGTAACTCTTCTGGAATTAAGAAAAGCAGAGCATTCCCTTTCGCACCTTCCCCACGGGCTGTACGTCCAACTCTATGAATATATTCCTAATTTTATTAAAAAAACAACCAAAGGTCAGAGAGGCCTGAAAATATAGGATAAATAGCAAACAAATTTATCCAGAAAGTGATCAAATTACCTTAGGCTCATCCGGAGGATCATACTGCACTATCCAATCCTAGAGAGAGATCAAAGAATAATCAATTAGTGTAAGTGTTGTATGAGATTCAAAAAATACAAATGTCAACCCTTTGAATCTATTGTAATAGAGACAAACTAAAATTGAAGTGTCATGCTGCAGTAGATGAATAACAAGTTATATCTCATTAGCAGGTAGTTTTCACATCCAAATATTTCTTCATTTTTAATCTTCTTTCATTTCTTTAGGGTTGGGGATGTGGAAAAATAAGGGATTGTTAGCATGAAAAGTAAAGCATCATACCACAGAAGGAATATCAAGACCACGTGCAGCTACATCTGTGCATAATAGGATACCCTTCTCTGCTTTGCAGAAATCAAAAAAGGTTGTGGTTCTTTTCTGCTGCTTTTGCTTGCCATGAATATCAAGACAATCGATCTGAATGTATCTGAGAAGTTCAGAGTGGAATTTAACAGAATTGCAAGAGGAGAAGAAAACCATCACTTTCTTTGACAAGTTCCTCTTCAAGAAGGAATAGAGAAGAATAAATCTCTTGGCACTAGGGACAATGCAGTAGCCTTGCTGTAGTCCTTCATTGGTGACCTAACCGTATAATTATTGATATTAGTATCGATAGCGAGCCCTGTACATATCATATCAACTAGAAGAAAAAAATGAAGCAGTCTTCTTACCCTCCTCCTTCCATCGTCAACATCTATATAGACAGGAGTCGACTGAAACGACAAGCGTGCAAGATCTTCAACCTGGAAATCATAAATAATTTTCTTCAGGTTCATCAAGTCAAAATAATCCTAGTTTTTTTCAATTCCAGAGGTTAAAAGATAATTGATTGGCACTATTACACTCACACAGTATAAGAGAAATATCTTCCCAAATAATAATTTAATCTCATTATATGCACTACATATCTTTTTTACTTTTTATCCTATTCAAAAGATTTCTTATTCTTGTTCCCAAAATAATATACCTTCTTTGTTTGTGTGGCAGAAAAGAGAGCTGTTTGTCTCACCTGCAAAGTAGATAGCACATGAGATAATTCCAGAAGTATAATGCATGTCTCTATTGTTCAAACTATGAGGTGAATGTGCTTCTCACCATGGCAATTATATATCCCTTAACCTACTATTCAGTAGTATGAGAACAGAATACGATTTAAAATAGGTCTGTTAAACAAGAAAACTGTATTCAAGAAAGCAGCACCTAAGTTAGACAATTAACTCATATAAAGTTGGAACAATAGCTGGCACAGAAAGCAAGATTAGATATATAAACAAACCGCTGATCTTAGCTCTGGCTATTAGTACCTTAGGCAAAATTTTAATGATTTGCTTCATTTCCTCCTCAAAATTAGCTTCCAAAATCCTATCAGCTTCATCTATCATAAGGCACTGCAAATCCCAACACGAACATAATAGTCAGGTCAAGAGTCCTTTTGTCCATAAGAAAGTTTCAGTAAGAAGAGGATGAGGCTGCCTCGTTGAAACTCTCATAAAAACTAAATAGTATGCGACTACAAATAACTAAGTTGAAGCAGGAACAACTAGATATATACACGTGTGTGTGTCTAACGGTATAATATTAAGAGCCATGCTTCTGAATGAGTTTGTGACCTGTGGTGCGTGATGGTAAAATTCCGCTAGTTCATAATGAAAAATAAATAACGATGATCTCATAAAAAAGAAATCATACCTTTAAATTCTTATATATAAAACCTTTGGTGTTCTGAAGATGGTCAAGAAGTCGTCCAGGGGTTGCTACCAAAAGATTTACTCCTTTGGCAATCCGCTCAGCTTCTCCTCTTCTAGCTGATCCCCCAATCACCAGTCCAAGTGTTTGAGAATGATACTTCAGGAGGTCCTTTGCTACAGCATGTGTCTGTAACATAAAATTAGTCCCGCGAAGCAAGAATCAAAACCAAAAACTAACATTATCTCTCAAGTCAAATGCAGTCAACACTAATTTTCAAATGGTGACATCTTAGAGCACTTGAGAAACCCGTTGCATTGGCCAGCTCACAAAGCTATACGAATTGGTATAAGAGCAGACAAGATTTGTAGGTCGATTGAACTAAAAGTGGACTGGCAATACATGTTATTTAATTGTGATTTGTGAGATGACATGCTTTCAGAGTATTTCGACATCTAAATTGTGAAATGGAACATAATTACTCAGTAAAGGCATAACCCATCCTATCACGTATAATGTTAGAGTTCATCAAACAGAAGGTCCGACCAGCTATTAAATCAGGGCATGTGACTTCTTGGACTAACTACAGTAAGTTCAACATTGAGCAGTTGCACGTATCAAAATCAAGTCAATACAACACAGCCTTAGTTCTATACCTGTATGGCCAACTCCCTTGTAGGGCAAATGACAATAACGCCTGTCCCATTTCGAGGAGTAAAACGGATGTTGTACAACAGCTCAACAGCCGGTACCAGAAAGGCAAGGGTTTTCCCAGACCCTGTCCTTGCAGCTCCAAGAACATCTTCGCCTTCAAGTAGCGGCGGTATCCCTCTAGCTTGGATCTTCATATAACCCAACAAAAGTAAACACATGTTCATCACTAAAATAAGCACACAAGATTTTGTTCTTCTACAGTTCAGTTGTGTAATTTCTAATTTTCATTTATGAGTAGAACAGAAGTATCTGGACCCAAGTTTCTTGCTCGCTGGAAGCCAATAAGATGAGATAATTTTTACCTGAGTCATATACTGAAACCCCAAATCTTTGATGGCATTCATGGTGGGCTCGGAGATGGGCAGGGTGGAAAATGCTTCAGAGCTCATGATCCCTTGCGACCCGCTTGCCGTGGTCTCTCTCTTCAAACCTATCTCGTCCAATTCTTTCTCCTCTATCTTCAATTTATTCTTCTTCTTTTTTTCCTTCTCCATTGCAGCACTTTTCTCCACAGCCTCTTCTTCTTCTTCCTCCTCGCTATTTCCATTGTCTTCTTCGAGCTTCTCCTCTTCTTCCCCGAATTCCTCGAGCTTCTCTTTTTCTTCATCATATTCCTCGAGATTTTCCTCTTCTTCCACTTGTGGGGTTTCTTCAATGCTCTTCTTCTTTCTGTTTCTCTTGCGCTTCTTCCTTGTGGAGTCGCTAGCTCTGTTATGCTCCTCCTCAGTGACGGCCATGTTGGTGGTTGAGGGGCGGCGGCGGAGAGGACAGGAGAGAGCTGTGGTTTGGACTGCGGAGAGGTTTTTCAAACTTTTTTTCTATTTGAGCCGAGCCGATTGCTAATTTTGCTCCTTGGTTGGCCCTAATAAACTTCTCTAGTTCATTTATTTTTATGTTTCATTTTTTTCATAATTACTTGAAAATAATATTAAATAATATCTATAAATCTAAAAATGTTGAGTTAATATATAATAGAATTTACCTACAATAATTTATTGAAAATGCTACGTGAAATTAATACTTAAAATGTTTTATAATTCTTGAAAATACGGTGAAATCAACTAAAATTTCCATACCGTGAAATACAATCTCCAACAAGTTTATAAATTAAATTCTTATAAATTTATAAATGTAAAATTCTGCCAAATCCAAGGTCCATTATACGCATATATGAAATGAAGAGAAAGTTCTCTAAAACACAACAACATCCTTTGTAGCATAAAATAAATATTTATTTCAATGAAAAATTTTCGAGAAATATCTCTCTTCCCCTCTACATCTTAATAACGGGGAGTTGAGTCCTTTATGGTATGCCACGTGGCCAACTCCCCTATTCTATATGTTGCAACATAATTTTGCGATGATATATATTATTTGGGCCAACTCTCCTATTTTATATATTTTGCTTCACGAGTATAATTATGGACTATATATTTGGGCCAAGTTTTCTATTTTCCATGTTTTGTTGTTTTGCTTGAGGATATAAGTTTGGGTTTTGTTATTTATGCTAAGTTTTATTATTTGTTGGGTTGATTACTTATTTTTGCCAACTTAATTTTTAATGGTTTTGATCCCGCTATTTTTAGGTTATGTGGCATCATCACTCTCTCTCATGTGTAGTTTTGGGATGATTTTTTTTTTTTTATTAAAAAAAATATGTTTAGTATTTTCTATGTGGAAAGAAATCACACCGGCCTCAAACGTGAACGGCTTAGATATGTGGAACCACTTTTATCTTTTCATACCTAAATTTTTATTCATTTATTGTCTTTCATCAACTTCCTCTCATTTCATGTCAACTGGTGTATCATAATTTACTTAATTGCAAGTACGTTTTCCATTCAAAAATGGCAAATGTATAGGTTTTAAGAAGAAATTGTAATAAGTCATTGTTTCTCAATGATGCAATGTTATTATAACATTTTAACACACTCGGGTCTAACTTATCCATTACAAAATAGGTTGGGAGCCCGTGCATTCTGAAAATTGAGATAATTGGCGGTCCTTTGTGCTCAACTAATTACGCAAGCAAAACAAATAGTTCGTAAACCACTTAATAAGCGTGATGGATTTTACGATAAATTGGTCATCACAAAAATAATGTTTGACCAATTGGCTTTGATTTTTGAAAACTAAAAGTTATGTTTTCACATTCCTTCGTGTGATCAATTTTTTGCCGTATAATTTGTTTATTTTATCAATGTTTTTAGGTGCGTTTATGAGCATAAGTTCTTTTTCGATAGTCTTTTGATGCAATTTTGGATTTATTTGTTTAAAATTTTGGAATATGACATTCAAATATAAATGTTTTGGTACTATGGGCCGATTGTGCATCGCACAACCAAGAGGTTCCTAGTATTCTTATAAGAAAAGCTGAGAGACATTACGTGGCACAATTATGGTATTTTTGAGCCAGTTTCTGGCGTCAACGTGGCAGTTTTTTCCCCAAATTTTTATGTCCCTTTTAAAAGCTTTTCGTGGTTTTCTTTTTCAATTGATCAAAGCGAAATGGCGTTGTATTTGGACGAAACGACTCCGTTTCACATAACTTATCTTTTTTTTTTTCTTTTTTTTTTCACATAGCTTATCTTAATTGTTAAGAATTGTTGTACAAAGGGATCTCAAATACGCAACACTCCTTTCTCCCGTCTTTCACCAACATTCGTGCAAAATCAAAAGCTAAATCAAGCGACATCCTTATTTACCTCTTCCCGCAACACGATCGTCTCCTTAGTCGCTCCGACGAACCCATGCGGCCTCAAGTGTCCATAGATCGGCGACATAATCGAACGACAGGTGGGGCCCACTCTTCGATTGGTGGTCGGAGGGACAGAAATCTTTACTTTCGATGACACGCCGCTTTTGTAGAGATTAGAAATTTCTTTCTTTAGAAATGTTCTGATTATTTCGAGCATGTTTGTATACAAAAATTTTCACTAAAAGTGAATTTTTCTGATTAACTAGAGTTAATGTGAAAAAAATGGTATGGTTAGTTGATAGTGGAATTTTAAATTTATATTAAAATAGTATTTAAAATAAAATAATTAAAGTTGATTTGATATAAAAATATGAGAGAGATGATATGAAGTGATGATTAGTTAAAATAATGTGAGTAAATTAATAGTGAATTAGACATGATGTGTAAGAATGAGTGGATGATATTATTTAATTATATTGATGATATTGAAAATGAGTTAAAATTGAGTTAGATTTTGAGTTAATGAAATTTTGAGTAAAAATTTTTGTATACAAACATGCTCTTCGTTTCTCCATGAGTAGATTTTGAATTGAAAAGATGAATTGATGTTTATCTAGTTAAATTGCAGCCTCTCCATGAGTAGATTTTGAACTGAAAAGATGAATAAATGTTTATCTAGTTAAATTGCAGCCTAAAGGTCCCCAGCGTGTGAGTCGCAGAATGGTTCAAGTGGAGTTGTGAGTAGAGTTCAGCCGAACAAAGAATTTCTTCAGGTGGTGATGGTTTCGCCGCAGGTAATGTCTGTTGAACAAGTTTTTTTTTTTTCTTTTCTTTTTTCCTTTTTTTGTCTTAGTTGGTGGCCTTTTTGCTTCTTTGCTTTTATGGTTATTAATTTATTCGACATTAATGTCAATAATATATGAAAAAGGATGACAGATTTTAATACCATTCAATTCAGAGTTAAGATAATATTGGGTGTGAATTTTATGTGTGAGCTTCATATAGTGTTTTCATGTTTGTTGTTGGATGCTTCTATTTACTTCATATAGGTCAAGGGTCGCGGTTGGCGGCTGGGAGACATGTGTCATCCGTTGTGCTCGGCTCGTGAGCGGTGAAGGTTGTAAGACGTGAGTTTGGCGGCGTCGGGTCAAGCGATGGATAGCACGGCTGAACGGTGTTGACTGGTGGTATAATTGGGCTATAATTAGGCGGCTTTTTAATCAAAGGTTTGGGTTTTGTTCCTTTCTAACTTTCATTTCAATTTTAACAATTTTTTTTTCTTCAATTGTGTTGTGAAACGATGACAATACGAATTAAAGACGAGAAAGTAAACAACACAGGATTTACGTGGTTCGGCAATGTGCCTACGTCCACGGCGGAGGAATGATCTTTTTATTATTCACGATAATCCCAAATACATCAATACACCATGTATTTATATTATAACCCTACAAGGTATAAATTTACTTAAATACCCCGTACCGTACCGCGGGGGCAGAGCCCCCGCACCCCCGGCCCAACTAATCGACCCAGCCCAACAAGGGCTGATGCCTGCTCGCTCCGCTACGCTCGCAGGCATCAGTCTGCCCTCTTCCTTTGTCAATATATGAGCCATACCAACAAATTGAATGCCTGGGATGACCGGGATTTGATGAACTTTTGTGGTGCTTGATGAAAATGAAACCTCGCTACTCATTTTTAATACATTCGCTAATGTCGATGTTATTTTTCCTTTCTTTCTTTATTTGCATCAAGAAATGAGACGGTAAAGATGCTCTGACACTATTACAGAGATGGTGGCCCAAGAAAGAGGTTGTCGACATCGGAGCCTCGAAGTGCTTTCACAACAAGGTCGTCGGCTTCTCGAGCTAGTGATGATTTTATCCCGGAGGTATTTTACTTCCATCTCAATCAATCCTTTTTACTTGCAAATATATCTACTGCATTTTTTTTTACTCAAAGAACTTTTTATTTCTACCCTATGTGCTCAGTTGGATGTGTCCCGCAAAGAAAAATTACTTTCTCCTATTTTTCTTTTATTTAAATAAAATATGACGTTTTGTAAATATAAGTATATATTTTAAAAAATATATTCACTCAATAATTTGTGAGAAAAATGTCCAAACATTGATTTGACCATCCAAAAATGTATCCTTCCTTCTCCTTACACGGCTACACATGAAATTTCTTTCTTTTTCTGTTTTTCTTTTGCTATTTTTTTTTTCTTTTTATTCTTCTCATTGTCCATTGACTCATTTTCACCTTCCAAGTTCCAAACTTACTAACTTCCAAACTCTCTCTCTCTCTCTCACATAATAAATAAAGATATTGTCCAGGGCCGAAAGATAACCTAAGGGCCTTAATTTTGACTTCCGAACGTATCTAATCAAATCAACCAACTCATCTCAATTCAGTTTTTGTTTTGTTTTAGTTTTTTTTTTTTCAAATGACAAATACGACTATATAAAACTCAAAAAAAGTACAATCGGTAACCAACGAGCTACAAGGAACATTCTAACTGTCAATTGACATAAAGAAATGAACCAGAGAAGAGTCACTTAACCACACATCTTCCCTTCCACAAAGGGAACAACCCTACAAAAAGCTCTCAAACAAGGAGAAAAACAAACTCTACGTAAGGAGACAAAATATCTCCAGAAATGAAACTAACAAACAAAACAAAGACCTAACAAATAACTAAAGACTATAGACTAAAGTTCTCCTCGACTTCCAAACAACTACCCCGCCGCACCCACCCCACGAGCCAAACAAATCGAAGACAACCACACAACAAAGAACAAAAACTCGACACTAAATCTCAGATACATAAACTCCACAACTCCGAAAACGACTAATGGCTAACCGAATCAGAGACTAAACAACAACACCATCCTTCAACAGACCGAACAACACACAACACCCGGGGGCTCAGATCCACTGTCTCTACCCCCAAAAACGCCAAAAAACACAGCCAAAACCTTCCCCAAGAGAGCATATCCCAAACCAGTTGCCGAAAAATGCGGTTGAAAAACCTTCAAAGAGAAGGATCTCCAACCGATTGTCGAAAATCTTGGCTGAAGAATTCCCAGGAGGAAGGAGCAGACTGAAAGAACCAACCCTCCCATCCTTGAAAAATGGACACGCAAAGAGAGGAAGAGAAGGGAATCATCCCCGTCTCAACACCGACCAACTCGAGAGCAGGGGAGGGAACAGTCAGATGCGGGGAGACAAACGACAACGAACTTGGAAGTTGTTTGGTTCTTTCAGAGGACCTGGAAATGAAGGTGAACTGTATGATGAATTGCTTAAAGAAAGAACTCGAGGAATACTCCAATTCCCTGTTAATCAATCCAAAAAGGTTGACTACATTTTGCAAAACGAAATTGAGCTACTTATACAAGGTTACAGGCCCCAAATTAACTAATAATTGGATTCCAAAAGCTATTTGTTTTACTTTAGTTGTAAAATAACTTTTTGTACTTAATTGAGAGCATACAAAAAATTACCCTCGGTGGTTTGACATAGTCAACAGCTTCCATAAAATATTATCCACCAAACACAATCTTAAACCGAGTTCACTTTTTCCTCCCTACAACCAATTTCAATTCAAATGCAAATATCCGCCCAACTACATATATCTTCGACTTTTTGAACCATGCACTAAAAGATTGCCAACTTTTACATTCAAATGTAATCCCCGAATCAAACGGGAACCTTTTTCTTTCCTTTTTCAATTGATAAAATTTTATTAATAAATATAAATAAATGAAAAACTATGTTTCCCTTGGAATTCACACGTCTCAAAGGAAACAACAAACATCACTAACCATACAAATACAAAATAAAACCACTATTACATTCCGCTACAAAAACTAAAACACACTAATCAATTGAGATTAGATACAACAAAACACAAGAGACNAGCAATGCAACCTAAAAAATACAAAACACACACAAAGACTAACACAAATTAAATATAGATAGTAGAATCATGTCCCCTCCTCCGACAAACTTGCCTCCATTCTCGTCGCCACAAAATTTGAGCCTCCGATACTCTTTGCAATCAGGAGAAAACAATCAAAAAATAAAATAAATAAAGAAAATTGGATTGATGTAAGAAATACTCATGTGCCAACAAGTCAAGTTTGAATCTTTGTCGAGCTGAACTCAAATGCTAGTTAAACGAGTCGATAAATGAGTTCAAACTCAACTTTTACCGATAATAATGAATAGAACTCAAGTTTATTGAATCGAGTTGTACAAAAATACCTTAAAGTTACATTTTCTAGCTTTTTGCTCATAAACGAATTGAACAAAAGTCGTAAACAATTTATTTCATTTAAGAACTCTTTATGTAACATACGAATTAACAATTAAGAAGTTCAATAAAAAAGCCAAAGTGTACTGAAATCAAAAACTTAAAAAAGTCAGCAACAAATTTGTACAATTTGGTATTTGATTTGTTTGTTAGCGGTTGTCTATCGCATCCATTTTTGAATTTTTCTAATCCACACCGCCATTTCTTTTCACACCTAACACACGTAAACTCACCACCCAGCCTTCCCCAACATTATTTATTAATTCTCTCCAATAAGGTCAAAATTTGCGAAAGTTGACTGGTTTTGACTAAGTGTGAGAAAACAGAGTTGAACAACCATGGCGGTCTCAGGTTCTACTTCTAGGTCAAGGAGAACGACAGAGCTCCGGCCGACGAGGCAGTTGAGAGATCAGGAGACGGAAAGTAGGCCCGACCCCATCAAATCGCGGGCCGACCCGACTGATCCAGAGTTCAACTTGCCGGGTCGCAGGGTGCCCGTGGTGTATTATCTCTCTAGAAACGGGCAACTCGAGCATCCCCATTTCATGGAGGTTCCTCTCTCCTCCCCACACGGTCTGCTTCTCAGAGGTTTGTATCTAGTTATCCATTTTTTTTTTTTTAATTTTGGGATTTGTGGAGATTGTGATGTATGTTCATCTTCTTCATAATCGATTTTTGTTTTTCTTTTTGTTTAATTTTGATTTTTAATTCGGTTTTCTGTGTACAGACGTCTTTAGCCGCCTGAATGTTCTTCGCGGTAAAGGCATGGCGGCCATGTACTCCTGGTCTTGCAAACGGTGAGCCTTTCGATTTTGCTCTCTGTTTTTTAATTTTTCTTTTTTTTTTTCATTTAATTATTTTGAGGTTCTTTTTATTTAATTTTGGGAGAGCAGGAGCTACAGGAATGGATTCGTGTGGCACGATTTGCTAGAGGATGACGTCATTTTCCCGGCTCACGGCAACGAGTACGTCCTCAAAGGCTCGGAGCTCCCGGCCGGCGAACTCCCAGAGACAAACGATCAGCGGCCGCCGCCGGCGGCGGACAGACGGCGCCACAACCAGTCGTGCAGCTCCATCGACCTAACCAACATCCAAGAGTACGGCGTCCCCAAGGCCCAACCCACCGCCGACGTGTCCACCCAGACGGACGACGGCCGCCCGAGGCGGCGCCCCCCGCCGGTCGACGAGATCGAGGTGTCGGTCTCCCCACCGCCGTCCGACTCGTCGAGCCCCGAGACACTGGAGACGCTGATGAAATCGGAAGCCGCCAAGCGGCCGGCGCCGGCGCCGGCGGCCGCGGCCGCCGGGGAAGATCAGTCGACGGCCAGCAGCAACAACCAAAAGGCGGCCAAATCTGTTCTGATGCAGCTGATCTCGTGCGGGTCGATCTCGTGTGGGGCCGGGCATGGAGGAATGGGGCTGATATCGCAGTACAAGATGCGGGTCCCACGTGGGAGGCCGAAGCTTGAGGATAAGGAGTTTTTCAGCGGGGGCTTGGTGGTGGAGCAGACGAGGAAAGAGGAATTTCCGAGCTTGAAGAGGTCAACCTCTTACACTGCCGGTCGCTGATTTTTTCTTTTTATTTTTCTTTTTTGGTTCTTTTTGGTTTGGTTTGTAAAATTGTATGAAGTTGATTAGTCATTACTGCTTGCTTCGTCCTCGTCTGACTTGTCCACAGTAACTTATTTAGTATTCACATGCGTGTGGACTCTGTTTTTTGTTTGATTCTATGGGGGCCGTGGAGTGCAGATACGTATCATTAATCTTGTGCAGAAAAAGTTGTACTTCATCTGCAGTTTGCACTGAAGAAAAATTAATGTACTGCGTTTTGAATCTTTGATCGTTGTATTGTTTTTGCAATGGTCGGATCATCCGATCAATCTTGAGTTATTAGGTTAATTATTGGACCATAATTAGGCCTTGCTTGTTTACAAAATAATTCGTCCAAAATGAGTTATTTTTGTTAATTAGAGTTAATTTTAAAAAATATGATATAGTTAGTTGTTAGTGAGATTTTAATAATGTATTAAAATAATATTTAAAATAAAATGATTAAAATTGAATTGATGCAAAAGCATGAGATAAATGATTGGAAATAATAGATAGTTAAAATTATGTGAGTGGATGAATAATGAATTAAAATTTGATATGATGTGTAAGAATTATTGATTTGTATTATTCAATTATATGAATAATATTAAAGATAGTGAGGTTGAGTTAAAATTTTGTTAGATTTTAAGTGAATTAAATGTAAGTGAAATAATTTATAAACAAGCATGCAATTTTAAATTGATTTGTTTTGTTAGTATAAAAGTAATAAAAATAAACATTTTATATGTAAAATTACACCTCAAAGTCTTAATAATGCTGTACTTCATCATATATATTTACTATGAAAATACATAATTTATTTTTTGACATAGTACATTTAAAAAAAAAATCGTTAATGGTCGGACCAGTTTGAATTCAAAAAAAATGTCTAACCAAACTCTATAGAATTATATAAACATTTAAATTTTTCAAGTTTTAGTAAGTCTAGTCTCGGTTCGACTCGTTAACTAAACAAGCATTAAAGTGTTCGAGCTCGACTTGTTTATGAAACAAATCACGCCGAAATCGAGTCTTAACAAGTTGAATCGAGCTCAGGAGCAGTTTTCGTTTAACAGCTCTAGCTATAGTGCACACATATGGATTATACTCTATTGTCGTAGTTTTTGGACTTGGATCGGTCTACCTAAAACAAGAAGCTTTGGGGCGCAGAGATCAAATTACATATTTTAACTTTCAATTTATATTTATTATTTACTATTTTTTCTATTACTTCAACTTTAATTATTGAATTTTATTTTATATCAATTCAAAAACCCAATTATTTCATTTTCCACTAATCACTTTTTCCATCCAACCAATTTTATCAAAAATAATTTATATCCAATCAAACAATTAAGGACCACGATTTATTATCTCAAGTAAATGCATGTGAGCCATTAATACATACAACATCTAACAGATATATAAAGTTAAAAGCAAAAATGTTGATTTTAGGCAACTTAAATATTAGACGGCAAAAATATGTATATTTATGCTGCTGTAATCAAAGCCTAAACATCAAACCTTAACGAAAGTGATGCAACTTGGAACTCACAAAACATATTTTTTACCTTCCTCACGTGTTAAATGGTCTTTCTCTAGTTGTAAAATTTCTTCCTTCGAAGTTTGAAGTCCCAAAACACAAGATCCAATCCATTTGTATAAAATCTTTGACTTCACGTCTCTTTATTCTAAACCAATTTCCTTAGTTACATCTACATGGATTTATTTTTATTTATTTGTCACATAACTGTGTTTGGTTTTCAGCGTTTTGAGCCAAAACGCTAAAACAGTTGGTTTGACCGGATAAAATAGCTATTAATTATATTTGATAAAAGAGCTTTTTTACTTGGCGGATGGGGAGAAAAAGCTGAAATTGGAAACACTAGACATTGGAGCGTTTCACATTAGCGGTTTGCATAAATATATTTTTTTTAACTCATTTTGACACACATGTCTGATTTGTGAAATTAGATAAATTTACGGTAATTAAAACATAACAATAATAATGAGCCTTTTAAGATTGATGTCAGTTTAATGGTTTTCAATTTGTCTAGTATTAATTTTCAAACAAATAAATGATTAAATATTGTATAATTTAACTTTTTCTTTTGTACAATAATTATTTACTTGCTTTTTCATATGTAATATGTGATATAATAATTAAGATGAAAAATAAATTATAAATTGATTAATAAATTATAATTTGATAAATTTGACTCATATTTATTTATTTATTTATTTTTAAATAGTGATGACTTGTTATTAGCTCTGTTTATATGGCGTGAACTTATTTACTCAATTAAGAAATATTTTTATTTTATTATTATTTATATTATTATTATTATTATTATATTTTAAATCACCTTGATAAATATATAAAATATTAATTTTTTTTATTTTCTAAATAATNAAGGAAATAATTTAACTATTTTCCTCTTGATCTCCCTAGTAGAAGTTGATACCTCTCATTCCAAAATAAAGAAATCTTTTGGTGTAGTGGGACAAACGTCCACAGTACAATTTGTTTATTCTTTTGTTTATATTGGTGATTCTAGAATTTTTGTTCCATTTATGGGGCTCACTAGTAATTATGCTTTCTTGTTTCCAAGGACTTGCCAAGGTCAGCCACATTTGTAAGTTTGTAACAACAAAGTTAGATGTGTGAGTTACGAGATTTTACGTTGACCGTAAGTATAAGGTTTCACATTATATCAAGAAGTTTTCGTGTGTGAAAGAGGAAATGCTAAAATAGTGCTCCCAAGAAGCATTAACGCGAGAATTTGAGTAACATGGTGTAATAAATACTTTTTCTTTTTTTAATATTTTATACCTACTTAGTGTTGTAGTCCAACAAAATGTTTGTGTATTTCACTATTTGTGAATTAAAAGAAAGAAATTAAAGTGGAGTCACTTAAGATCATGCTATATTTATCACGAAATAGTCTTGTATATTATCAATGGTTCTCGTTTAACACTTACATGATATAATGACTTTTAAATTGTGTATAAAGGTAATTTAAATACACAAACTTTGAGCAAATAATACACTATGCTTTATGAACTTTGTAAATACGCAAAAGAACTCTTAATAAATATGATGTTTTAAGTACTTCATCACTTTATGGGTATTTATAGACGTTCTTAGACATCTCCATAGGGTTTGTGGCATCAAAATACACATTTCGGAACATGCCCGCAACGTGCCATCGGGTACAACTGTTGAGCAAGCGCTTAGCAGAGATATCGCGCAAGCGATTGGACCTGGCGCGCGCCTGCATGTTGAAAGCATGCACGCACTCGTTCGGACTCGTAATTGTATTATATTTTTCCTACTCGTCCAACGAACCTTTTTAGAGTTCTAACATGCATACTACATGATTATAGCTCATTTGGCTTGTCCAATATTCTTCAAAGACAAAACATCTATGAATCCAACAATGTTATAGATATAGTTACTTAAACTCAATTTTGAGCTACATAAATTAAAAATTCCTCCATATTTCAGCTATAGAATTGATTTCTCATTCAACATAAATGATTTTAAGATTTTATTATAAGTCTTTTCACCTACAAAAGCTAGAACTATAAAATCGCTACAAAATCAAATTTTCTTACACAAAATGAGGCGATTATAACATTTAAAGTTCGTGTTCATTTATGTCAGAATATTGTTCGTATTTGTTTGTTTATTTATGTCCCCGTGATGAAATTATTATGTTTTCCTTTTGTTTATATATTTATATTAGTTATTTTTATTATAATTCATTTTCCGTTCAAATGCACGAGTTAAATACTAGTAAAACAAAAAATAAAATTATTATCTTTTTATTAAACAAATTACAATCTCTACGCCCCAATGCTTGTAGTCCACTAGTTTAGTGGGAGGGTGTAAATACCCAATGAAAGCAAATGTCAGGGGATCGAACTTGACTGCCGTCGGAAGTGGGGATGGATCACCTCACTCCTATTGGAAAATTAGTTCCATCCAGATTCGTTTGGTAGGACGGGCTTAGCTTATCTTATATATAATTTTTTCGGGTAGCTTTTCAAATAAACTCTTTAAAATTTTTATTTCAGTTAGCTTACCAGCTAATTTTACTAAACACTTTTATCATATAAGTTATCTTTTCAGCTATAGTCATAAGTTATAGCATATAAGCTAATTTTACCAAACATTTTTATCATATAAGCTATATTTTTAGCTATAGTCATAAGTTATATCCAATAAACTCAAAATCACTTATAAGCTATCAACTCATTTGGCAAAACAAAATCTTAGTGTGGACCCCGTAGGCTGTTAAGCCCGTACTCTGGGAGCTGTCAATTCGTGGTAAATCTTGGAGTGAATATGATACTGAGTTAAAAAAAAAAGTTCACAATCGGTGCCGGAAAGTTCATTGGAACCGCTCTAATACCAGGTGAATCAGTCATCTTCTCTTCGAGAATCCGATTACAAAACTCTATCCTTTTACAATAATGTCAATTTTATTTCTTACTTTCTTAGGTATTGTTTGGTTTGGGGGAAAAGGAGGGGAAGGGAGGGATTTTTTTCACTTTTCTCTTGTTTGGTTCATAAATTTGGATAGGAGGGGAGGGAAAATTTTAAGTTAGAATTCCCTCCCCTCTCCATTTTTGCTCCCCTCCATAATTGAGGGCATTTGGATGGGAGAGAAAATTTTAACACACTCAATTATAATTTTACCCTTATTATATATAATATTTTAATTTTTATTTTAACATCATTAATGATATATTTTTCATTTTAACATTATTTTTTCTCCCTTTTCATTATCTAACCAAACAAGGTTTACTATTTTTTCCTCAACTCCTCCCTAACCAAATCCTTCTCAAACAAACCAAACAAGATTTACCATTTTTCCTCAACTCCCCCCCTAACCAAATTCTTTCAAACAAGGTAAAATTATTTTACATCACCTCAGCTTCCGTCTCTTTCCTCCATTAAAATTTTTCCCCTCTTTTTCTCCATTGAACCAAACATACCCTTAATATCGGGTTTTATGAATAGAATTTCGTTAATTTTCATTTTCACGTTTCCAATTTTTTTGTTCACCTTCAGGATGCTTTGATCAAATACCCAATCGGAGGCGGCCAAAATGGTAAGTTTTATAGCTTATCAGTTTCTTCTCTTCTTTTGGTCTCTCTGTCTGTGTGTCTGTGTGTTTTGTCGATGTTCGGCATGTTGGATTCGAAACTTAGATGATATTATATTTTGAGTGACTTGAGTTGAATCAGTGTGATGTTTTATGTATTTCAATTTTTCTTTCTACTACTGGTTATGTGTGATTTAGACGATAATTGCCTCCATTGAGAGTAATTCGCCGTTGCATTTGAATAATGATAATGCTGTATCCTTTGAGCATTTCTAATGCGCCTAATATCCTTTAACTCGAACACTTGAAGTACCCAGCAAAAAGGAAATGGATGTGCCGAATTTCGATGCTTCTCTGAGCATTTCTGATGCGCCTAAATCCAAAGTTTGAGTTAGCATTGAAGAATAAGTTAGTAGCAAAATCTGCAAAGCACAAAACAGTTTTCCGTCCAATGTGAGGAGCTCGATAGCAACGGGTATTCTGGATGGATTATATTTATGTTTTTCTTCATAGCTTTTGGTTCTTTACATGATTTACACACTGTCCTTGTGCTTAATCAGTTGTATCGAGGGATTATCAGAGGTTCGGGCTATATTTGTGGATGTGATTCCTGTAACCTACTCTAAGTTAAGTCCTCTATGTTAAAAATTATTTACTGATGATCTTGTTATTTATCCAGCCAGACAATGTTGCCTAAAAGATATGTCTT
>BKCP01002225.1:441401-463571 GCA_008636005.1 Striga asiatica
TATTCATTATGAAGGCACTTAATGCTTATGAGTTTGAGCATCATAGATTTGTCAGATAGTTCAGGAGTTAATAAGTACCTCAGTGAGTATGCTATTTGATGCCATTCTTAATGTAACTGGGTCGCCTGTTAACCATAAAGCTTTCCGCACTTGGAAAGGTAACGCATTTTACTCTAACTCAAAGTTAACTCATTGTTTATGGTTTTTCTTATTTTATTATTATGAATTTGTCTCCTCTCATTGTAATAGAATCATTTCAAGCTGCAACTCGCGAGCTTCAGCGTATTTATGGGTAAGAAGAGCTCAATCTATGAGAATATTTTTGGAAGGGCGAGCTGATATAGATTTGTCTAGGATGGTATCGTGACTTTCATGTGCCGGGCAAAACTAGAATCTGGTAAGTTGTGTATGGATCACCAGTGTCCGATTCTTGTTAATTTGAAGGATCTAAAGCACAGTAATACTCTTGATTATTTTTTGTTTTGTTTTGTTTTTTTTTTTTTGTCCATTGCAAATGGAGCTGGAAGAGTCATTGTTGACAATTCTCCTGGCATAGTGCTAATGATGGACTAGATCAAAATGGCTCAATTAAATTCTAGTGCTTCTTTTCTATTAGTGAAGTTTCTAGAAAAAAAAATTTATCAAACGGCGCAATGCACCTTGGGTCGCTACGAAAACAGCCTCCTTGTATAATTACAAGGGTAAGGTCTGCGTACAACTGACCCCCCAGACCCCAACCTGTTGGGAATATACTGAGTATGTTGTTGTTGTTGTTGTTGTTGTTATTGTGTGCAAATTTCAACTCAGTTATTGTATAGAACATAATCAGTATTCTTGAATTATAAATCACCAGTATTAAGAAAATCCATTAGACCATTGGAGGGACACTAGTTGTAGCAAGAAAGAAAACAAGGGAAAAGTGAAAGTTATTGTGAATTATATGTCAAACAGACACTAACACCAGTGAGACTGATAAGTAAATCAGCAAAACCTTGGCCTTCTCCCTGCTTAATCTCTGGTCTCTAATCTAATGTGTCAAATCCGACCAACGTATAGAAGAAAAGTTGCAGATGAGGTTATGGAGTTTTTAATTTTTTGATACTTGATCATCAACACACTTTTGTTTTGTCGTTTTTCTTATATTAAAACACAACTAGTACAACACCCATGTATTACATGGGTGGGGACAATGTTTCATCCCGGACCGTTCATAAACTGATTCATAAAAGTGAGATCGGTATCCGGACAAGTCAAATTCAGGACCGTCCCGAACCGCGCCCACTCATATAATAAATAATCAACATATTATAGATAATCCGAACCTAATAACGAAGCATGTAATTTTGCCACATAGGATCCCGAAGCATGCGAGTCTACCACATAGGTTAAGCGCGTTCTGAATTAATATATAAGAGGGGATACTTTCTGAATATTTTTTATTTATAAGGAAAAAATAAAGAAAAGGGAAAAATGAAATCGTGAAATTAATATAGAAGTTCACTTGATTGACACGGCTAGTTTTAAAAACGTTCGTTTAGGGTTTGAATTGTGTAACCCAATTTTCAGTCTCTAATTTTTGTTTTTAAAAAGAGAATCGTTCCAACAACAAAATGAGAAGTTATTGTTGATTCATCATTTTTTTGAGCTACTATAAACTTTTACGTGAGATATGACTGCACAAACTAGAATTAAAAAATGTAAATATATCAATAATATCAACAAACATCCAAATCAAAGAGTCAAAAGGGCAATGGGTGGGAGATATTGCTACAAAGCTCATGAAGTCTCGTCAAAACAATACGAAGATCGAACTTCAAAACAAGGATGCAAGAAGAATTGAATAGCCAAAAAGGGACAATTTCTAGAGAGAAATTTGTTTGGGGGAGTCGGAAATTTCCATACCACTTTCCACTAAACCGTATTGGCTATGCTTCGATATAAATCAAACATGTTTGTGTATAGAAATTTTTTGTTTTGTTTGGATTTTTTGGTTTTGTTTGGTTAATTTTGAAAAATGTGGTATTGTTAGTTGTTGGTAGGTATATTAAAATAATATTTAAATATTATAATTAAAATTGATTTGATGTAAAAGTAGGAGATAGATGATTTGAAGTGATGGTTAATAACAATAATTTGAGTGGATGAATATTGAATTAAGGTTGATGTATTGTGTATGGATAATTGATTGATATTATTTAATTATATTGATGATAATGAGGTTGAGTTAAAGTTAAAAAAAGTGGTTGAGTTAAAATATTGGATTTTTTTTTTTTTTTAAATTTCTTGTATGCAAACTGATGGGAGTCGAAACCAACAATAATAAATTCCTAGTCGTCTAAAATATAAAATTGTAGTAGCAATGAGTAGGGTCGTGTCCACAGAGATTGGATGAAATGAGTCGATGCAACTATTTCGTGAAGGAATAATAAATAAATAAAAAGATAGGGGTTCTGAAATGTTCAATCTACCTAAAATAATAAAAATTCAATTCAATTAAAAGACAAGATGAGAGATTCAAAATAAAATTAGAGTAAATCACGGAGATAAAATATCCAACCAAAAGAAAAATTCGTAGAAATGGTTCAATGATTCGATCATAGATGCAAAGATAATTCTCATACTCTCAATTAAACTGGTTATGGTTATTGGTACAACCTAATAACCTATCCTTCCTTACTTGTTCGATAATCAGGATACAATCTCTAATTATTTCTCCAATCAACAGACAGTCCTAGATACGATCATATGATTTAATCTATCAACAGCATAGGATTTAATCTATCAACAACATTAAAACGAGAAGGAATTCTAACCGACAAACACACATGTAGGATCATTTAGAGTAGATCATATATCTCCCTAAACATAAAATCAAAAACCCTTAGTAATCAACTATGTTTTTTGCTACCAACATTAGAACAATCAAACAATTACGTATTTAATGTCCTAAATGGCGATATGCTATTCCGATAATTGAACAAGAGCTCTTTTGCATCAATCAATCAAAATAACAATTGGTAATAAACACAAGAGACATACGAATAAAACAGAATAGGGAATTGAAAACTCAATTAGATCTCACAAATCATGTAGAACCAAATCATGAATAAAAAAAATAATTTAGCTATTCATAAACATGGTAGTCTTCTCCATGATATTCATCATAAAAATAAATAAAGACAGTAGAAATAAAATAAACTGCAGAAGAATTTTTTCTATCGTGCATAGTCCAAGCAGATGCTCAAATCCCAGATAAAAAGAAAAAACGTTGACTGAATAGAAGAGAGAGAAATAGGAGAGAGAAAAATAATACCTAGCAGCCTTATTTTAATTATCAGTCTAATCCTAACCCTAGTCTATAAATAAATAAAAACTCCATATTTTCTAGGGACCGTCTATGGTCAGGTACCCCTCGTACCTACCTAACATCAGGTACCCCTTTATATCACCATTAGATTAACTCATAAATCAATGTCAACCATTAGATTCAAGGTACGAGGTTGGTACGAGATGACCAAAATTCTTTTTGGTTCGTACCAACCTCGTACTAACCTCGTACCGCCTTCTACTTGTAAAAAACCTATAATACCCTTATATCATTAAAAATTAAAATAATGAATAAAATAATAATTATATTTATTTTAAAAACCTTACATTTATATTATTTGTATAACAATCCTTCAAATACACAAAATATATCATTACAACCTTAACATTTAACTTACCAATTAATCTCCCAAAAATCAAAATCAACATCTCCTTCCTCTTAGCCCTCTGTCGGGCCCAATCCCAAACCCCTCCCACACTCGCAGCTCCGCCGCCGGCCTCCGACGATGCGTCGGAGTATTCCTCTCCTATTCCTACGAAGGTGGAAGGATCTTCCCGCCGATTTGGCCCTCAGATCCAGCCCGACAGCCCTACTGGTTCAGTCCTCCTTCACCGTGCACAATAACGACACCCACGAGTTCCTGGTGGGTTTTCGTCAGGTTTCAACACGACGAATATCTGGTATCGGTCACGAATGTCGTGCTTGCAGATGGGAGCTCGACGTCGGGGCCCGTGGGAAACGTGTCAGTCTTTGCGGAGTTCCCGAATCCAGATCTTGAAACGGGTATCGAGACGGCGGGGGATTCGACCCAGATGGCAGGTTGGGTTGAGCTGGTGGATACGCAAATTGAGGTGGTCCCGCTGGATGTGCCTATGCCGGCGAATATCTCTCTGGTCAATGATGGGTGGATTTGTCCCAGACCTAGGATGCAAGGTGAGCTTCTTCTTCATGATTTTGGCTCTTGGGAGTGTATGTAATGTGTTTTAGTTCTCTTATGGTCAGATTATTGAGGATTCGTGAATTTGGAGAGATCGATGGACTAGATTAGTTAGAATGATAAGAGGTCTTAAATTTTTAGGTTTTGAATGATTCTATGAACAATTGGGTGTAACTAAACCTTTGTGCAAGTTTCTGTTTGACCTTTAACTCTCATTTAATTTGAACAGAGATATTGCTTCTGGAGTTTTTGAGAGGTTTGCTTGATGGTGAGAGTTGAATACATTTGACTAAATGCCCAGATGGGTAGTTTTGAAAATAAAGTTGAAAGACTTGAGTAGTTTTTTCTTCTAAGATTTTTGTTCTTTGAAGCTCGTAAAATGTCTTAGAAAGTATTTCCATTTTTTTAGAGCAAACACTTCCTAATTAGATTCCACAACAAAGAACATTGACCCCTCCACATGTTTCCAGTTCCTAATACATGATGAAAAAGAACAAAAACCTAAAGCATATCTATCCAGCTGCTCCATTGCACCAAACAAACCCGAAAGGAGATAAAATCTGCTGAAATCATTTGATATCAAATTTAAATGTAGTTTTTCTTTCACATTGCTGTTATCAGGAAATAGAACAATGCAAGTGTGTTGCACGAGAGATGCTGGTTCACGGCGGTTGAGCTCAACCAGGGGGCCTTGGGCTTTGAGGCTGCCTACTCGTTCAACGCGACCTCGATGGGCCTTGGGGTCGGTGGGGAAAACGACACGATCTTCATACAGAGATTGCCCGCCGTCATGGAAAAGCTTTCCAATGGAGTCACCTCTGAAAAAATTGAACGGATGTGTAGTATCAAAGGGGACCGCAACTTGAGGCATATTATGGAGGTTGACACCAACCCTCCTCCTGCTACAATGATAAGGTTATATTTTTATTTTTTTTTTAAAGAACATTACATTGGTGTGTTGATTCTTCTCATTGTTCATTAATGTCTTTAGTTCTTTTCTTCCTATAATTTCTTTTCTGTATGTAAAGGGGACTCGTGCTCGTTGTAATTTATTGGAGTTATATGAAGCTGCCCGTTGAAGAAGAAATATGTGAAAATGATGTATGTGATGTCGGAGAAGACAATGTGGGTGGTGTTTTATTCGACAAGAGACTTATGATATGATGAACTTCACTTAATTATACCTTCCTTTTATTTCTAGTTTAATATTTTCATTCTGTATGTCTTTCTTGTTTTAATGAAATTTCAAGAACATAATGAGTGGTTGATGAAGTATGGCAGTCCTGTTCAGAATCTCGAAGAAGTACGTAACTGTTCAATCTCTGCTCTCTTTAATCTCTATTGATTTCTAATTTCAGACTTCCAATCTGGGTTGAGGGCATTGGTTAAAACTGGGTATGGTGCACGGGCTATACCACATGTGGATGAATCTGTGGTGGTTGATGCAGCTTGCTATCGGTTGTGATTTATGTTGAGAAACTATGTGAAATTGTGTGGGAATGTGTAATTGATGAGGAACTTGACCGTGACATGAAATAGACTATGTGATGCCGGTTTTGCAGATAATGAAGAAGCATGTCATGTCATGCCTTGCTCTTAGAAACATGAATAGCTCTGTTCAATTTGTCCAGTTTGTCAAATTGTGTAGAGAAGTCGTCGATGAATTGCTGAATGGGTGTACACATGTGGCATTCCCAAATCATGTATTTTTTATGATTGGATATGTAAGGTGTGGTTGAGATTGCTCATTTTGTTTTGCCTCACGCAACATCAACCCAGAAATTGTCACATACAATCAAGTTCACAATATCAACAAACCCAAAGCACAACCAACAATAGTACTCAATCAATCAAATTTCCAAAAGTAATAAGATATATTCAACAACCTCAACAAAATTTCCAGTATTAACAAACTAGACATACAATCAACCATAATCATAGTACTCAATCAACTAAGTATGTATTCATTTTCAACGAAAAGATTTTATTAGAAGATGATGAAAAATTTATTGAAACATGACTTATGAATATAATCAAATAACAAGAACTACAATTATAATATTCTTTCATTTCATAATCAGTCTACCACCTCAAGCTTATGATATTCCTCCCCTGCAATGGCATCCTCCATAACACAGGATCTATAATCCCAAAAAACAACTTCATCAGATTCTAAGAGAACCTGCTCACGAGCGCCACCCCTAACTGGTTGGCCGACACCTGCGTGGCACGTGAGTCCCTCAAGTTCCAAAACACAATCTCCGATATACAATCCCATACTCCTTCTCACCAAACTTCCTCACAATCGTCTGGTAATGAGTTTCATACTCCCATGGATTCATAGAGGCTCGTCAAATTCCATGTCACTGAAAAATGAACAATCTCTTGATCATCGGAACCGGGTTCAATTTCCCATCCACCGCCACATGAAGTAGCAAGTCAAACACCTTCTTCCCGCTGCAATCCATACACCTCACAAACTTTGTCTTCTCCTTCAGTTAGAACCCTCGACAGTCTGAAGCTCGGGACTTTCGCTGAATATATTAACTTTTCCTTAAAAAATACCATACCACAATTGAAAAAGCTTCGACCTGTCCCAAGAGAGGGATGCCCGGGTGGGTAGACAGAACGATACACTGCCTTTCATTTCGCCGCGAGGGACAGTCATCGCCTAAAGCTATTGATTTGATAGCGGGTTAGAAAAGGCCAAGGCTCCTCACTCAATTCAGACACCAAAAGTCCTAGAGCCACCGATACCTCCATTGGAATCCAGGTCATACTATCTAACACATCACAGATTGTCAAGCAATTATTCAGCTTCCCAATCTTCGCCATGTCATCCACCATCCTCCTTCACTGAACCTCCTCCAATGAACTCGTGCATTTGTAGAAGGAAATAATATTAGAAGAATAAAAGTAAAATAATCAGTAAATTCTATAGGATGTGTTAGAAAGGGTAATAACTATCTACTACGATTTTTCAAGGTCTTAACCAATTACCTTATAAATATTTCAGCCAAAACAACTTCAACAATTTACTACACTTACATGTCTCCGACCACGAGTTTCCAAATTTTTCGGGCTGACCATGAATTGAGCACAGAGACGATTAAGATATTTCGTGCCGAAGGTAATCTCCGACCGTGGATTGTGATAATTTTTGGCTTCTTTTCAATTTTTCTGATGGGTCCCCGCAAGACGGGGGCGGGGGAATGAAAATGGCGTTGGGGGCNTTAGTACAACTAATGTCTGTAGCGTAACCTATCTATATGTTTCCAAGATTACCAAGTGTTATTATTTAAATTAGATACATGACTATTTTATTTACTTATTTTCATTTATAAAACAATATATAGTACAAATTACATTTTTTTTTTTCAAAACTTGAATAGGTTTGTAATGTACATAGGTATTTTTATGGTGAAAATTGTAATTCTGAATTGTACCTCACCATCAAATATTAATTTTATTAATAGGTCAAAATGTTGCATTTCCATAATATGCCAATATTAGTGCTTTTAGTAATTTTATTTTTTCAAATACATTAATAATAAAATTTACTTATCAAAATCTATATTTTTTCATCTCGTGAGTAAATCGTCAAAATTTGTTCAAATATAATTTTTAGAATCTACTAACCAAATTAGTTTTTTAATATTTTTTGGTTAACAATAAAACTGGAATTAATAAAATATTTTAACTATTGATATTAGATCATTTCAAATCTTATGCATTTACTCATTTGATCGGTCAAAATGTTAAATTTTCATAATCTACCAATATTATAGTGTTTTTAGCATATTTTTTTGTCAAATAAAAATATATCATAAAGCAATTGTAATTTATAATATAACATAAAATAGTTAGAGATACTATAAGTACATTATATTGTACATAAGGGTGTACATAACACTCACATTAAGTGGGACCGACCAAAAATAAAAAATTAAGTGGACCCCACTCCATGTGATTATTATGTACATCTTTCATTTATTATGTATTTATAGCATTTTTCAAATAATTATTATGTTTCATGGAAAGCTAAAGTCTGAAAATAGTATAAATTTTTTTAAGCTCTTATTCTATATTTAAATATTAAAATATAATGTTTTTTTTTTTTTAAACCATGTATGATGCATTGACCATGTCTGTCTGTCTGATGCACAACAGGAGATGAGAAGTTCAAGCGATTTCCTTCCAAGAATCATTATTGAATGAGTCGATATCTGCTCGGAAGTAGACCTTCAAAGAATCATTCTTCAGCCACATTTGAGAGCATTCTCGGTGGTGTTCCATATCTACACATTTGAGAGCTTTATGTTTTCTTATTAGTAATTGCGCTTATATTTGTATCATTATCCTACTGATGTAAAGTACCCATCCTAACGGCCATCGACCAAAGTAAAGGACTCGACAAACCCGACAGATCATCGAGGTCCACGTAGCTCACTCACGTTCTTGCCCTCAGCCTCTTGCCAGTCTTCCACCATTTGGTCGAGCTGTGCAGTGGCCCGCGAGGTTGGCCAAGATGGACACGCTTTCGCGGGCTTCGTCCTTGACATCCAGGGGTGTGTCAATGGATCCCCACAGCTTGTCCACACTCGATTTCACTTGCCATAAGTAGGGACCAGATACTGGCTTTCCTCGAGCCCGAGGGCCATCATGCCAGTTAGCAGCTCCATTATGACAACCCCGAAGCTGAACACGTCCACTTTTGTTGGGATTTTGCCCATAACTTGAAATAGGAAGCAACATGATTAGATAATGCATTTCTTTACGAATCATTTAGGACACACTCACATTAAAAAAGAAAATGTAACAAGACAAGTATAAAGATCAAAGAAAGGCATGCAGATAAATTTTCAGAGACGAGTCGACAAAGAGCAAATGTCTAAGCAATTTATGGTAATAGTTATAAAGTAAGATGTTCCAAATCATTTCAAGAGAACAAGAAAAAAGCTTCAAGTTTTCTTTCAGATGGAACATCTCTGTTCAGATTATAGGAAGGGTTACATAGTTGGATTCTTGTGCATTTTGCATAAGATGTTAGTCGCACAATTCATAAATTAAACAACTCATTCTTACTAATTGAATCAGTTATGCATGCTCTAACAGGTAAGAAAATTGGTGCAACTTAACAGAAGTTAGAAGACCTGAACATGTGTCCAGGCTTGCCGAAATAATCTCTTTTATTGATTTTCTGATTCACAATACCAATTTAAAAAGGACTCGCAAAATCAACCACATATTACCAGTATATTCAGACGCGGGATACCCAAAAGTCCCTGCCAGACGAGTTACCACCGACCTCTCCCCATCAGACAGGGTCCCGGACCTCCCGATTCTCCATGTGAACAACTACAGCCACGGATCCATCAAACTCAGCAAGACACAAATTCGACGATGGATTAATATGAAAACGGCTAGGAGACAGAGGGATTTTAGCCCTCGGGAATTCTTCATTCACATAGTCGAAGGAAATGATACAGGAATGAGTACGACAAGGATCAGAGGCAACCCAATAATGAAAGCCATTTATGTAAACATAAAATCTTTCACCCCGTGGGGCAGTAGGAGATTGGATATGGAATACTTTCCAAGAATTAGATTTGAGAGAGTACAGCTCTGGCAGCATAATTGCTGAGAATTCTGATCATCTTGTTGTCCTTGGATGAGGGATCAAAACCCAAAACATAATAAATGAAAGCGTTAGTCCCAATCAGCGGCCTGGAGGCGGTGGATCGCGGGAGGCTCCTTACCTCGTCGGTGGTAGAGTTCCACAGAGCAGCGAGCATAATAGAGTAGTTACCGGGATAGAAGTGGGTGCTGCGCTCGGTGTCGGGAAACTGGAGCTGGTCGAAGACGACGTCATACTTCCTTTCGTCGCGATTGAGATTAGGGCGTAGTCGACACTTCCGTCTGCTAAGCGCGTGGCCATGAGGAATTCCTTGTGACGATGTCCCTTCTTCGGATCGGGAAGAGATAGCAGATTTGGGGGTTTTGATATTGAAAAAAAAAAGTTTTGAATCAAATAAATGAAATGCAAATTAGAAAATTCGATCGAATTTTGAAACAATGACCTGGATAATATATGATCGATAAAGAAGCATTCAAAGGATGATCTTCATAGCGAAAGGGAGAAAGATGAAGATGATTGATCGAGTTCAACAAAGAATGTAATTATTTAGAATTTGTGGCCTAATTGGAATATGTAAATGTAATTAGGGTAGAACAATAATATCAGAATAGTTAAACACCGTATTTTATAATTTCTGTTAAGTAAGGGTATTTTAGTATTTACATAACAAAAATCTTAATTATTTTTTTAATTAATTAATAGATATGACACGTGACATTATTTTAAAGGGAGACCTGATATTAGGTAGGTACGAAGTTGGTACAAAGCGAATCTGACGATAGAAGATTCCTATTTTCTATTATTTCTCTTTCCAACTCAAGACTCCTTCATTCTTCCAACTCTGGTAGGAAATTAGCGCGCCCACGCCTTAGCTCAAATTCGTCTCTTTCGCCCTCCAATCATCGTAAAATTCCAAATTATGAGATATCATACATAAATTATAAATTCAATTAAAATCAATAAATAAACTCAAATAAACACCGAAAAAGTATGGAAAACATGACAATTAATATGTCAAGAATATGACTTATCACAAACATGCTCTCAAGGGATGCTTAGATATAAAAATTTTTAGATTTGTTTTGATATTTTGGTTTGATTTGGTTAAATTTGAAAAAGGTGATATGGTTAGTTGTTAGTGGATACATTAAAATAATTTAAAATAAAATAATTAAAGTTGATTTGATGTAAAGGTATGACATAGATAATTTGAAGTGATGGTTAGTTAGAATTATGTGAGTTGATGAACAGTGAATTAAAGTTGATGTGGTGGGTAAGAATGATTGATTGATATTATTTAATTATATTGATCATAGTGAGGTTGAGTTAAAGTTTAGTTAAAAAAAAGTGGTAGAGTTAAAAATGTTTATATTTTTTGAAAATATTTGTATCCAAGCATCCTCTAAACATGCAACCACTTTTAACTAATAGTTTCTTAAACTCAAAATCTAACTCAAATCCAACTCAACCTAATCCTTTCAATATTATCAATATAATTAAATAATATCAATCAATTATCCTCACAATTCACATAATTTTAACTAGTAATCACTTTCAATAATTTATCTCCTATTTTCATATCAAATCATTTTTAATCATCTTATTTTAGATATTATTTTAATACAAATCCAAAACCTCACTCAAATCTAACTCAACCAATTTTTCAAAATGAACTCTAATTAACTAAAATATTCAATCAAAAACTCATTTGATTAATAACCAACCATGGCGAATAGAAGTGAGGCCCCGCGAATGAATTGAGCATGTTTGTATACAAAAAATTTAACTCAAAGTGATTTCTTTTTGTTAACTAGAGTTAATTTAGAAAAAGATGGTATGATTAGTAGTTAGTGGGATTTTTGATTTGTATTAAAATAGTTTTTAAAATAAAATAATTAAATTTGATTAGATGTAAAAGTATGAGAGAGATGATATGAAGTGATAGTTAGTTAAAATTATGTGATTGGATGAATAGTGAATTCAAGTAGATGTGATGTGTAAGAATGATTGAATTGTATTATTTAATTACATTGATAATATTGAGGATATTGGAGTCGAGTTAAAGTTGATTTAGATTTTGAATTGAATGAAATTGTGAGTGAATTTTTTTGTATACAAACATGCTCTATATAACTTCTCGCCCCATAGCCGCTTCAACCTCTAATCTCAAACCATATAAAATAACTATAGAAAAAATACTATGTAATTTATAAAGTAAAAACACAGAATTACAACTGAACAACAACTAGAATTAGGAGGGAGTATTCTATTAGGACTTTTAAGAACTTTTTAAGACTTATTTAAGTGAGTGACTTCGGTGGATTTTGAGAAATTTTTAGTGACTTCGGTGAACATTTTGAGACTTCCATAGCAATATCTCACCAATTCGGTTAACCGATTACTATTATTCAAACCGAACCGAAAACCGAAGTTTTAAGAAAATGTAAACCAAAAATCGAACCAAATATTCGATTTTTGTCAAAACCAAATTTTTGAGTTCGGTCAATTCGGCTCGGTTAACCGAATTTTGTGCACCCCTACACGAAACAAATGAAATAAGAAACTCCCAAGAAGGGGGACCACAACTCCTACGATAGGAGACTAAAACAACTACTAAGCAGAATAAAAACACCACTAACAAGTAAAAACACTGCTAAAAACACAAACACAATACAAAACACTAAATAATATAATACCAACCTCCTCTCAGCCAACGAACAAACCGCGACCCGACTCTCTAAGACACCCGCCCACTCGGATAGGACTCCGGCCCGAATATCGAACTAGAAACTTCAGTGTTACCGAGACTAGCTGAAATCGCACCAGACGGTTATATTATATATATTATTAACAAAAAAAAAGTTATATTATATTAATAAAGTATAATATTTTCTAGATTATAGAATATTATATATTGCGTACACAGTTACACACAACATAAAACCCCCATGTTTGCCGTACAATTTGCTACTCACAATCACAAGCGGTTCTCTTTTTCTTCTCTTTGTTCATCCGCCGAGCACACTGCCATTTCCTGCCGCCGCAATTTATAGACTAAAATCCTTAAAAGAATTACATATTGTGGAAAGGCCTGCATCTTTTGAGGATTTTCCATATAAATGATCCTGGTAGAATGTGTTTTTACGACAAATTCTGAAAAGAAACCCCGATTTTTCTAATTTTTTTTTCGGCCATGCAATCGGGTCCTTCATCTCCAATGGCGACTTCGAACCTGCCCAGAAGGCTTCTCCTTCATGAAAAAGTTGAGGTAATTTTACCTTTGTTATGGGTTGTTGTTGTATTGTAAACATCCTGCACCAAAAAGTTGTCTGTATTTTCTCCTTTACCTTCTTGATTGCTGATAAAAGATTCCCACGTTAATTTGTTTCTATCCTGGGAACTTCTCAAATAGAATGTCTTACCCGTGTGGAAAATTTTGTACAGGTGAGGAGTGTGGAAGAGGGATTTCTGGGTTCATGGCACAGTGGTAGAATAATTGGTTGTGAAGATTTGGCTCGTGTAGTCCAATACGATCACCTTCTTGATGACGGGGGTTCTTCTAATTTGACCGATCGAGTGAAGGTGAGTCCTATAATTGATGGTGTCGCCGTTGATGAAATTTTGGTGTCTGAAAATTACCGGGGCTTGATAAGGCCTTTGCAGCCTTTGTATTCTCTGGGGCAATGGCACCTGCACTATGGACAATGTGTCGACCTTTTGTATGAGGATGCTTGGTGGGAAGGTGTCATAATTGATCATGAAGATGGACGTGAACAAAGAAGGATTTTCTTTCCTGACATGGGTGATGAAATGGTGGCCCAGATAGATATGTTGCGGTTAAGTAAAGATTGGGATGAGGTTACTGGGGAGTGGAAATCTCGTGGGAATTGGTTGTTTCTTGAACTCATAAAAGAAGTTGAGAAGGACTGGCCGCTGCCTGTATCTGTGAAGCAAATTTGGTATGAAGTAAGGATGAAGAATGAATTTCAAAAGCTTATGGAATGGACTTCTTCTGGAAAGTATATTTGGAGAGAACTGGTGTTGCAGGTTTTGTATGACAATTTAAGGATCACTATCGAGCAGCTCTTTGCAGAGTTGAATTCTTCCTGGGATGTGGAGGAGCTAGGGCAACCTTTGCTGGAATTTTCTGAAACAGCTTTGGATGTGGTTCTGAATGCTGGCGGACTTTTGCCTGGTTCGCTCTCCGTTGTACCCCTTGAAGCTACTTTCCAGTATGCTGCTAATGAAGGAACTCTACTTAATGATCTGAAAAGCAGTGAGAAGGTCTCAGAACAGAACGATGAAGCCCTCGTCTCAATCATGACCACCAATGAGATAGCTGAATCCGGACCGAACATTCCTTCGCCAATTCTGTGTCATAATGCAAATGAAGAGTATGTAACTGGTTCTGGTAATAACAATGAAGCTCCTGCTATAAGAAAGAATCTGAAAAGCAGTGAGAAGGTCTCAGATCAGAATGATGAAGCTCTCATCTCAATCATGCCCACCAATGAGCTAACTGTATCCGGCCCGAACATTCCTTCGCCAATTCTGTGTCACAATGCAAATGAAGATTATGTAACTGGTTCTGGTAATAACAATGAAGCTCCTGCTATAAGAAAGAAATCGTCACTCAAAAAAAGACATTCAACACGGAGAAAGACAACTGGCTGGAGGTCATGTGTACCCAAGATGGTACCTGGAGCTGAGTTTTGCCCTGATGCCCTTTATGAGTGTAGGAAGTTGTTTAGATCGAATAGCAGGCCTCAACAGAAGCTAACACTGAATGCTAAAAAACATCTGTTGCATTTGGGTTGGAAAATTGAGTATTTTATAGATAAGCTAATGACTAGATTCCGGTATTATTCTCCTGAGGGGAAAGTATTTGATTCACTGGCTAAGGTTTGTATGAAGTTCGACTGGGTATCTCAGGAGTTGGAGCCTGGATCTTCAGTGATTATGAGCACAAATATTGGCCAGAAAAGTTCTTTGTGTTTATCCGAAGAAATGGATGTACCTCCACTGTCTAAAAAATCCCTTGCTTCCAGTAAACTCATTAAAGAAAATACTCTTGATAGGCCTGTCTTCGAGCCCGATTATTGTCCTGAGGCAGTGAGAGATTACTATTCAATATACCAAAGTAACCGTGGTGTCTCAGATATGAACACCAAGTTGATAGCCCTGAAAGCAAAGAAGCACTTATCTGCGATTGGGTGGTCTTTCTATCACCACATGAAAGGAAGCAAGAAGGAATCACGATACGTCTCACCGAGTGGTGTATTGTATTACTCCCTTATTTCAGTATGCGACTGGTGTATTAAAAATAATGCTCTGTCTTCAAGTGAGCTGTCTCCTACCACAGGGAGAATGGTAAATGTGAATATTCTTCCATTGGTCCCTAAGGAGTCTGTAGGAAAATTTCGTTCAGTCAATGAGAAACCTTTGAATCTGTCAAATGAGTCCTCTGAAATCTCAATGTTAAAAGAACTTGTTCCTTCAGTTGTTGGTGAAGTTTGTAAAACCAGAATTTCGAGGAAGAAGAGAAAACCTGATAAGTCACGTTGCATTAGTGGCTCAGAGTTGTCCAAGAGACGAAGGAAATCTTGTGGATCAATGAATGTAAGTAGCTCCATGAATGCTGATTCTCCAACCAGTGGTCGACGATCAAGTAAAAGAGTTAGGGACAAAATTGCATCTTCTTCTCAACGAACTCCTCGAACTATCTTGTCTTGGTTGATTGACAATAATGTTGTTCTGCCAAGAACAAGCGTTTATTATCATAATAAGAAGAATGGCCCTCCATTAGCTGAAGGCCGAATAGCTCGTGAAGGGATCAGATGTAATTGCTGCGGAGGAATCTTCTCTCTTTGTAAATTTGAAAGTCATGCTGGTAGCATTAATCACAGACCGTCAGCTCATATTTTCTTGGAAGATGGGAGGTCTTTGTTGCAGTGCCAGTTGCAGCTGAAAAAACACAACACAATCAGATTTTGGAGGTCAGAGTCACGAGCAGTGAAGAAACGTGAACACATTAAAACAAACGACTACATATGTTCTGTCTGTCACTATGGAGGCGAATTGGTCTTGTGTGACCAGTGTCCGTCCTCATTCCATACTCAATGCCTTGGTCTAAAGGTGTTAAATTCTGTTTTCGTGTCACTATTAAAAATCACACTATCACTGTTCTTTTTGTCTTTTGACTTCATATTAGTTGGCAATTTTTTCTTTTATAAGTCGTTATAACGAAGAACCCTTTCCTTGTGTTTGTCTTACATTTCTACAGGAGGTTCCTGAAGGTGATTGGTTCTGCCGCTCGTGTTGTTGTCAAATTTGTGGCCAGAACACACTCGATGAAACAAATGGACAAGACAGTTCTGTTCGCATTTGTTGTCAATGTGAGCACAGATGTAAGTAACTATACCTTCGACTCATACAGATATAACTAAGATATATATAATCTTATAGATGCTCTAATTTTCTCATAAATTCTTGTAGATCATGATGAGTGTCTTAGAAAAGAAGGGAGTAAAGATCGCAGTCGTAAAGGGTATTGGTTCTGCAGAGATACATGTGAACAGGTAGCTTAACCAGCTTTGCCATTAATACAACACTCTATAATCAGGCATTTGCTATGAGATAGAGCATGATTTTGATGTCTAGTAGGTTTTGGTATGTTGAGCTTTTGGCATTATCTGGCTGAAGTAAAATGACAAGTTCAGAAGCATTCACGAAAAGTGTATCTTCGGTGAATGAGAAGCACGGTCATGTTCATAAAAGTATATCAGCATCTAATTACCACTTAAAATCATTATGTTAATGTGGCCTTGTGTCCTTTCTCAGGTATTTTGTGGTCTGCACAAGATTCTGGGGAAATCATTTCCTGTCGGGACTGAAAACTTGAATTGGACTTTAGTGAAATGCATAAAATCCGAATCTTATGATCATGATGCATCTGATGATGAGGATTTAGTTGAGGATTACAGTAAGCTTAATATTGCTGTGAGTGTGATGCATGAATGTTTCGAGCCTGTCAAAGAGCCTGGCACTAGGAGGGATCTGGTGGAAGATGTTATTTTCAGCAGATGGTGAGATTTTGAGCACGAAAATATGACCTTCATGTTATTTTGCAGTGTATCATTTAAGAGCGTCAATGTAGTTTGTACCATGTACCTTGTTGAAATATTCTGTCTTCCGTTTTTTTTTCCATCAGGGTGTGGTGGTTTTATTATTAATTTTCTATTCCTGGTCTCTATATTCATTTTATAAATTGTATCTAGTGACTTTAGTTTCACAGATGTGGTAGTTCTTTGGCATAATCAATGTTGGCCGTATATTTCCTTCATATAGGAAATTCTTCTTGTTATTTGCTTAATCGATGATTTCGATTGGAATTTTATAAAAGAAAGGTTAAATTTTTGGAGGCTAGGTGGATCATGAACCCTGTAAAAGCCTACTTTACATATTGGTTTCTCTTGTATATATACTACGATGTAGATAGATTTCATATGTCCTCTCATTACTCAAGATTGGCTAACATCATGCAGTTTCTCTTTAGCTTTCTCTGCATTTCACCTTTTAAAGATAATTCATTTTTCATCAATATAATAATGTGCATTATCAACAACTATTTTGTGAAGATAGGCTGCTGTTGACTTGACTGGAGTCGGGTTTTGGTTCATCAAATTGAGCTGGAAATGTCGAGACGTAGTTGTATTGTGCAGTTTAGTTTCGGTCATTCATAGTTTATATTCTGAATTTCTTGTCTCCCTATTTGTTATGATAATAATTAATAATTTAATTTTCAGGTCAGAGCTCAAGCGTTTGAACTTTCAAGGGTTTTATACAGTACTACTGGAGAAGAATGATGAAATGATTTCTGCAGCTACAGTGAGGTCTTTCTTATATGCTTTCATATTCTTCTTTTACATTTGATATATTCTGTTCTATTCGATCGACATTGAAGCCAAATATCCTACTTACTGCAGAATATACGGCAAAACAGTGGCAGAAGTCCCTTTGGTTGCCACACGCTTTAAATATCGACGACTTGGGATGTGTCGGATTTTGATGGAAGAACTTGAGAAGGTGTGCACATGTCATACGATGTAGATGCTTTGAATTTCTTTCCTATTTTCTACCCTTTATTTTGTTCACGTTCTTACCTGAAGCATGCAAGACCCGCCGACTGAAATGTTAATGGGCTTGGCCCTTGCTAATCTGTAAATGACACATTATAGTGGAAATGAAGCTTTAAGCAGATTAAGAAATCTGCCAGGAAAGTTTGTATGGAGGAATTTTCTAGGGTAAATTGCTCCACTTCTGGTTCTATTGCCATCCTTTACTTGGTTTCTGACGGTATAGTTGCTAGTTTCAATGACTGACATTTTGATCAGTACTTTATTCTACTGATGGGGCCTTTTTTTTTTAAACTGTCGATGCATAAAATTATTTGATTTGTGATAATGGCATTTTGATCGATTTCTTGCTTTCTTCATATTAGGCTTGTCTACACTTTTGTAGAATTTGTGCTATTCACTAATGACTTTACCAATTTGGTTTGTAGAAACTCATTGAATTAGGAGTGGAAAGGTTTGTTTTGCCAGCCGTGCCTTCTGTATTAAACACTTGGACCATGGGATTTGGGTTCTCTGTGATGAATGAATCAGAAAGATTAAAGCTTCTGGACTACACCTTCTTAGACTTCCAGGGGACAATATTTTGCCATAAAGTTCTGACAAGCAATCCTTCCCCAGTAGCATCAAGCCTACTTACTGGTATGTTACTTCTGCAACTTATTAACTAGAGTCGTGAGTTAAGTGAAAGAGAAAAAGGAAAGGAAAAGGCTACAATTTACAACGTCTATTCTCATTCATTTTCGTAGGAACACAGGCAGAAAGTTGTGACCATGTGAACAAAAATGTCAACGTTGAGTTAAATGGAAACAGTACAGTTTCTGAAGATTTTCACGGGGAAGTAGTAGAAGAGACCGATATTATGGTGCGAGGATCTACAGGGTAAAATTCACTTTGCCCTAACTTTATGTTTCAAAATTAGGTCAACAAAAATATAAAGATGAAAAAGAGAATGCCGTTGAATGAATTCTTGAGTGGCAACTGAATACATAATAATAACTAACGATTTTGCATTATGATAAAAATGAAAATTAGGTATTATGTGGTAACTGGTGATGTGCATTGACTCATGTTTGATAAAGAACAAGAATTAGCCATTGAGGGACATCATACATTTTCCACAGAAGCTGTGAATGGAGTACGAATGGAAGGGTATTGTAAATATGACATAGATTAGGCCATATCAGTTTTGAGGACTATTATGATCCCACTTATGTATTCTTTTCCTTAGCTAGCTTGCTCTTAGACATCTATTCAGAAAACCAATGCCTATTTTTTTTTTTTTTTTCTTTCCTTAGAGTTGCAGCAGTTTCAGACAGAGAGAATGGCAATTGCTCGGATCATTTAGCCATTGTGGTACACTCTTGCTCAAACCTTTCACCAAAACCGCTTTCTGTCTATTTACCCGCACATTTTTTAGGTGGTGAATTAATTTTGCGTACACAGGTGGATCAATCAGAACCCTCTAACTGCTCGCCTTTGAACCTCAAGATCGTGTTAGAGTTCCCTTCAGGAGTGACTGCTAACAAACCAGATGAAAACAAAACCGAGGGAGTTATTAAGTGCTACAAGCGAAGGAAATATTTATCATGCTGAGATTTTGTTGGTGATGTGTAACAAAACCCTGAATTTTTCCTCTCTACAAGTCTGACCTAATCCTTGTAAAGCACACGCAATTTTGGTGCATAGCTGAGTAGTAGTTGAAAGCTATGCATGAATTTTACGAGCAGATGACTAGATATCCACGATACAATCGATTTCTGCTCGTTTATATTCGCAGTAGGTAACATTATTGGTGAAAGTCCTCTTTTTGGCCAAGCTTGTTCTTCCCGAGCATCATGTGAAGGTCCATTGTGAGTCTTTCGACTATAACCTTTCCTGATTTTTTTTTTAGTGTACTTCCTACTTTTGTTTGCTTACTGTTGGGAAATGATTATGAATTCACCATGAAAGTCCAAAATGGACAACTCAAGTTCAATTTGGTTTTCTTGCTTTTTTATGTGAAATGTGTAATCATTAATAATTATTATTATCACAATTGACAGTGACTCTAGGATAGCTTTTGAACCATCCACAAGTGATGTGTGATGAATGGTAATGGTGATGAAAAGCATTTGCAATCACAATAGTGTGTTTGCATCTCAACATAGGATTTAGTATAAGGTGTAGGGACGTACACGCCGCCACATATACGCGCACCATTCATTTGAAAGGGCTTTACTTCTCTCTCTATTCTCAACTTTAGAATATGATTTTTGCAAGACGGTAGTTGCGATGCAAATCTATACTTTTTTAATATATATGCTAAGATATCATAATATAAAAATCAACATAAAAGAATGACAATAAGTAATGTAAGTATGTACTTTTATTAAAATATACGACTGATTGTTTAATTACTTGCCTCACATAAGAAATTTGTTAATACATTAGGTTGGCGTGAGTGATGTATTGACAATATGATTAATAGCTTAATAAAACATTAGACTGAATGTATATATTATGTTTTTAAGAAATAACGTAAAATAACTATCCAACTTGATTTTCAAGTAAAAATAAATGTTTTTAGCAACATGTGACTGGCCCAAAATATATGATATCTTATTATAAAAGTATAACATGAACCCAAAATATACAACATTTGATAGTAATAATAAATATGTTATACTCAACGTGTGACTGAACTGAACCCTATAAGGCTATAACAAATTTTCATCGATAATTCAGTTTAACCTCAATTTAATTGTAATATGAAATGTTTTTGGTAAATGAATCAAATAAGTCATAGAGAAATGCATGTGTATTTCATTCCGGGCGTTGATTATCTTTGGAGGCCATATCTGAACTGAAAATCGCCTCCTTGTCAGATCTGCTAAACGGCTCGAGTTTGGTCGCAGGTTTTGTTGCTTTCTTGGGCTTTTGTGCTCTAGAGTTTGGCTCGTGCGCTGGTTTGAGTGGCTTTTGCCTGTTAGGTTTAGGAGATGTCTTATTTTAGTTGTTTTTTTAGGTGTGCGTTGTTTTTTTGTAACTCTGTCTTTTTTTTTAGTACAGATTTGTCTTGTTTTCAATCTCCTTCATGGAGTTATTGTGTCTCCTTTATGAAACTTTTGTTTTGCGGGTATTTGTACTTGGTCATCTGTGTAATTCCAAGAGGGGTTGTTGGTCTAGCTTTGTTCTGGTTCTAGTGGTGTCATTTGACACCAGGTGTACTCTTTTGTGTTTTCAGTTATTAATATAATTATCGTTTGATAGGAAAAAAAAAGTCATAGATAAAGAAGAACGACTAGAGAGTAAAATATGACTGTTGTAATATGAAATGTTTTTGGGAAATGGAACAAATAAGTCATAGAGAGAAAAGAAATGACCTTGATTTGAAGCACACGAGAGGTCTTCTTTCTACCTAATGCAAGGAAACTCGTTGTCCGGTAATGGCCGGTGTTTGAGAAAGAAAAAAAAAAATCATACCATTGAAGGGAGACTTAATTTTTTTTTCTCTCTCTCTCTTCATTGTCTTTAGGTAGAAGAAAAAGAAAAATTTGAAGTACCATCCCACCTTAAGGCTGGCGGAGCTTGCTCCTCCCTTTTCAACTACTGGTGAAGGTCGGATTGTCGATCTTCCTTTTCTATATGGATTCTCCCTCGTTGGCAGATCTGGACTTGATTTTAGACGATATTTTCGCCTCATCGCCTGATCTGTTGTTCAGTCGTTCCTTTGAAGAACTGGAGTTCTTAAAGTTGAGACCGTTGGATCTGCATATCGCGTTTAGTGTAGGGTTGAGGGCTTCTATGTGTTGGCTTGTGCTCTAAGATCGATGGCATTTTGTAGGCGGTTGTCGGGTATTTGGGCTACTAGGGAGGCGGTAACACTGACTCTGCTTAAAGTGGGAGAGGTCTTATTATATTTTGTTATTTATATTTTTCGATTATATAGTATGTCTCATGGTGTTGAGTAGTTCAGTCTCCCATTTGTGGAGTATTTTGGCTCCTTGTTTGGGAGATTTTTATAGGGTTTGTTCCCTGCTCTTATGTTAATGACTCCCCCAACTCGTTTCTTTCTTTCGAGAATGATCCTTTGTAACCATTTAATTACTGTTTATACTCTAATTCAATTCAATCTCATAATTTCCGTTTCGAT